>QJPP01002165.1:0-309461 GCA_003996215.1 Jaltomata sinuosa | reverse complement strand
CTCCTCCTCCTCTACCTCTACCACGACCTGGTGTTGCCTGTTGGCCTGTCCTAGGGGGACGAATAGTAGATGAAGAAGCTGCCATCGACCCTGTAGGCTGGGATATCTCACTCCTACCTCTACTCGGACAGTCTCGCATAAAGTGACCAGGATGCCGACATGAATAACAAGTATCTGAACCCAGGCGACATATCCCAGGATGCTTCCTACCGCACTGAACACAAGGTGGCAAAGGTGGCCTCATCTGACCTGAATGCCCCTGGCGATAGGAACTGGATGCACCTGAACTGTGGCCTGGTCCAGTCTGAGAAAAATGATCATACCTCTGCCTTTGCAACTGATATGGGGGGCACCACTAGTAGGGTGGGGTGATAACCTATTAAAATGTGGCCTAACATTACCTCGTGGCTCTACATAGGACCCAGTAGATCTAGCCCTATTATTCTGATCCCTTTCTCGGCTTCGGTTATCTCCAATTTGTACTTCAAGATCCTCTGCAGTCTGAGCAATAGCCTGTATCTTAGAAAAATTCATATCCTCTTGTGTGGCTGCTATTGTTAATCCCTTAATCAATTCATCCTTAAGGCCACGCACATATCGATGAACTCTAGCTCGCATCGTACTCACAATATCGGGGGCGTACCTGGCTAATGAATTAAACCTGAGGCTGTACTGTCGAACATTCATATTGCCCTGCTTAAGGGCTAGAAATTGATCAAGTCTGGCCTCTCGAACCTCCTGTGGAAGATAGTGAGCTAGGAAGGCCTCTGAAAATTCCTCCCATTCAGCTGGGGGTGCATTTGACCCCCTAGACCGATCCCAAGCCTCGAACCATAAAATGGCCACATCTCGTAACCTGAAAGATGCAAACTCCACTGCCTCCACTACTGTTGCATGCATGACTCGAAGTACTCGATAAGTCTGATCAATAAACTCCTGAGAATCCTCACGTGGGTCAGAGCCTGTAAATATAGGAGGACTTAGGCTGATAAACTCTCGAGCCCTAGAACTTTCTGAGCCACCTGACCTAGCACTCGTTGATGCCCCAATTTGTTGTTGTTGTGTGGCTACCATCTGGGTCAATAATCGAACAACACTCTTGATGTCCTGGTCCTCTGCTTCAGGTGGAGGAGCTACAGGTGCTGGTTCATCTCTAGCTATCTCAGATGCCACTAGAGCAGGTGGGGTCAGGGGTACTGGATCCCCTCTAGTATCATCAGGTACTTGATGAACTGGGATCTCTGGTGTCGGTGATTAACATTAAGCCTCAAATCTACCCATTCAGATAGGCGGGGAATGACTAGTACCTTCCCCTGAATCAGTGCCAACCCGTCGGCTACTCATTTGTCTGGTCACAGGCATTTCTGTAAACAAGGAATAGAAAAGCATGAATTAGACTTCAAATATCTTATGACCTCGCTCTATTGCACGATCTAGCAAATGAAAGAAGGATAACGATTCCTAAATGTCCCATAGCTTCATGATTATAGGTATGGTGCACAACACACCCATAAGCAAGACTCTACTAGACACGGGTTGTAGACTCCCTAAGATTTGACGTGCTCTGATACCAAGTTTTTCACGCCCCAAACCATGGGAGGCATGACCGACACCCGGAGCCCCAAAAGGCCGAGGGTGCCAAAATAGAGTGTATCTCTATTGAACCTGCTGGGGGTCTGAGACCGACAAGGTCTCTAAGAATTACAATTGGAAACACTGAAAGCTCAATAGTAGTTAAGCAACTCAAGGCCGACAAGGCTATTATCATAGTAGATAACTAATAACAAGGCCGACAAGGCCATACCCAACACTGATGTACATATACACGGCTACAAGCCTCTAGGAGTAAGTAAAATATCTCATATCCAGGACAGGGCCCTGGACTACCCATAAGCTGTACATATACATAACCTGGTCAAAATATAAGCTAGACCTCTGACTCGTCAGCTCCAGGAAGAATGGAGCTTACCAAAATGGCTGAACTCTGCAACTCCTACTGAAGAGATCTGTCTGGGTATCTGTCTGGACCTGCAGGCATGTATGCAGCACCCCCAGGCAATGGGGATGTAAGTACGACAATAATGTACTGGCATGTAAGGTAGAAACATAAAAGCAAGTCGCAAGTAGTAAATCCGAACAAGATAAAATATGAAACTTGTAAACTGTAATTGGTAAGACTCATTAAGCTCTTTCTCCTTAATTCTTTTTAGAACACAACACATGCATTAACTCACGCTGCAACTCACTCTTTATAACCCACACTGAACCACAATAGCGCCTCGGTGCACCCTATATTTAATAGCCTCAATATGGCAGTAGCGCCTCGGCGCACACTATGTATATAATGGCCTCAATATGGCAGTAGCACCTCGGTGCACACTATGTGTATAATGGCCTCAATATGGCAGTAGCACCGCGGTGCACACTATGTATATAATAGCCTCAATATGGCAGTAGCACCTCGGTGCACACTAACACGCAAACCACGCATAATAAGTGTATTACTAGATTGACCTTCAAAGCTATTCTTGTTATTTATGAAGGTTCATTTAGATAACTTCTTTAGCTTTGGCTTACTAGGTGTTGGACTCAACATACCAAACACATATAAATGGGGATTTGACTTTCTAACTTTTGTTGTATACTTTCTAAAGCTTGATTAGAGATCACAATACAAAGAAGAAACTCGACAAAAAGATAACTTACGTTTCGTGCAAAAAGAATCAGATTTTTATAAGAAGGCGACTTGAATCACCATAATGTATAAATTAGTTCCTTAAGACTTGTTGAGTTACCAAATCAGCTCTGTTACAACATAATACTCAAATTCCTTCTTTCAGAGACTTAGAGTTCTATTCCTAGATTCATGCCGATAAGGAATAAAGAAGCCTTAACATACCTCGTTCCTTCCGAAGATTGCGCTTACCACAACTTGGACTTTTCCTTATTAAGTTAATCTACAACACAAGGGTATAATGAAGCTAATATTAGCTCTTAAACCTGCTGCAACATTCCCAAAACAGTAGCTAAACATTTCCCGGGCAGATATACGTATTTTGCATTAATTAAAGGTGTATCATCACACCTTTCTCCCCTATCCAATACACATCACACACACACCAACCTACTGCCTCCAATAATACAAAACACATCAAACAGCCCCTACACAACTCACCATGTCGAAATACAATAGCAACACATTGAACCCACGGCTTCCGATCGCCGTCCCGTGAGTTCTTAACAACAATTCAACAACAATTGTCCATCCGAACTTCAATCCAAAAATATTATTATGGGCAGAGTACTTACCACACTTGAAGGTGTGTTTTTATCCTCTTTTTTTTGATGCTTTAAAAGCTTAAGTACCCCCTACACATACACCAACAAGAGAAGAAGAAATCTCTTAATTGTTACCCAATTTCTATGTGTTAAATCATAAGAAAGGGGCTGCCATAGTTCATGTCTTTCTTACCATAGGATATCCTAGCTATATGTAGTAGATTAATACCAAGATAACAAGTTGTTTAACTCACCTTAAACTTCAATTAATCTTGGTCTTCTTAGAACCCTAAAGGGAGAGAAGGGCTGCCAAAAGGAAATGAGATAAGAGAGAATTTTCCAGCTTTTTGTGATCAACATTGATCAGCAAAAGGCCTATATAAAGGGACCTTTTTGGCTGACTTTTTTTTTGAGTATATTTGGGCCAAAATTGGTCAAGAAACTTGGGCCAAAATTACCCTTTGCTTGGGCCTCAAAAGGGTTAAGTTTTGGGGCTGATTTTGGGCTTCTCTTGGGTCAAAATGTGGTCAATATTGGTGGCTACCTTTTGTAGTTGTTTGGGCCAGATTTGATTATGCTTTGATGGGCCAACTTTAAGCTTCATTTGGGCTACAATTAGGTCTAATAATCCATGGTGTTGCTGCCCGTAATCGGCCCTCGGAACTTAGTTCGTTAGCATAGGTAGGTGATGCACATACTTGTCACCTAAGAGCTTAGATAAGTCGAGCAAGTACCTCACTTGTTTTATCTTATTTTCAAAACCCTCCTCCTTATAATTTATCTTAACACTTATATACATTTGACCGTTTCAAATTCTAGGCCAAATTACCCCTTCACAATCTCGAGCTCAAATACCTTCGTCGATATTTACTTAGTCACATAGGTTTTGAAAGATACGGGGTGTTATAGTTTTCTCACGTTTTGGACGAGTTTGGGAGGAGAAAATATGATACAAACACGTTTTCTTCTTCTTTTTTGATTGTTCTTGGGATTTTGGCTTATTGTTCTTGGAAAGCTTGAAGCTTGTGTTAATCTTTTTTGTAAGAACCTTTTCTTATTATTATGAATACTATTATTTCATTCTTTCATTTTGCAAGCATGAGTGGCTAAAACTCCCACAACTAGGGTTGTGGGAGCCATGGCAAAAGTCGTAATCTAGGGTTCGGGTGATATTGGGTTTGGTTTGTATGCATATCACGTTGTTAATCTTACGTTTTTACCGTCTTCTAGTGGTTACAAACATTAGAACATCCCTAGGTTTGATTTTTTTGAACAAAGGAATTAAAACTCGGAAAATTAGATTAATAACAAGGATTCGGGACTACTAACTCCCGTCTAATGGTTGACACTCTAGCGAGGTAAACCTACTTGGGGTGTAAATTAAGTTTTGTATTGTATCTTTTCAAGTTCGAGAGAATTGAAAAGAAAAGCGTCTATTTGGTTGATAAACATTTAGACGTAGGAATGAATTCAATTACTTCGTGTTATGCATATGAAAATAACCCGATTGAACTCTAGCCCGAGGTTGTTGATTGAGCCATGGTGAACACTTCCCTAGTTCACCCCTTCTACTGAATTTTACTCGTTAAACTTGCAATTTGTTATTTGAAACAATTAAAGTTTTTGATCCATACAAACCTCCCATTTACCGGAAATTATTGATTATTAGTCATCTAAATTACTAATGACTTAATTTGCACCTTATTCCTTGTAGGATCGACCCCAACGTTTGTTGGGTTCTATATTTTACACCGACCGCTTACGCTTCTAAATTGAGGTGTAATTTTGGCGTTATCAGACACCCCCAAACAAGCCAAACTACTCATGATGACTATCTTCTGGCTCAATGCGTCTGATACCACATTAGCCTTACCTGAATGGTACTGAATGGTCACATCATAGTCCTTTAACAACTCCATCCATTTTCTCTACCTCGTATTCAATTCCTTATGAGTAAAAATATGTTGCAGACTACGATGATCAGTGAACACTTCACACTTGACACCATAAAGATAGTGTCTCAAAATCTTGAGTGCAAAAACCACCGCTGCCAACTCTAAGTCATGGGTTGGGTAATTCCTCTCATGTTCCTTCAACTGCCTAGACGCATAGGCTATCACATTCTTGTCCTGCATTAACACAACACCCAAACCTGAATGTGAAGCATCACAATAAACAATAAAATACTTACCTTCCACCTGCAATGAAAGGATAGGAGCAGTGGTAAGGAGTGTCTTAAGGTCATCAATCCTTGGAAGCGGATACTTATTCTTGATTGTAACTTTGTTCAGTTGTCTGTAATCGATACACATTCTCAAGGACCGATCCTTCTTACGAACAAACAAAACTGGTGCGCCCCATGGCGATGTACTAGGCCTAATGAAACCTTTTTCGAGTAGATCCTTTAATTGTTCCTTTAACTCTCTTAATTCTGCAGGAGCCATCCTGTAAGGGGGAATTGATATTGGCTGAGTAACTGGGAGTAGGTCAATGGTAAACTCAATTTCCCTTTCTGGAGGGATTCCTGGAAGCTCATCCGGGAATACATCTAGAAATTGACTCACCACGGGAACCGATTGAAGAGTCACTGGTCCATCCTCTGTACTTTGTACTCGGACTAAATGATAAATATAGCCTTTAGAAATCATTTTCTGGGCTTTAAGGTAGGAAATAAACCTACCCCTTGGCGTGGCAGCATTACCTTTCCACTCCAGGATTGTCTCTTTGGAAAATGGAATTTGACAACCTTAGTTCTACAATCGATATTAGCATAACATGCAGCTAACCAGTCCATGCCCATAATGACATCGAAGTCAATCATATCTAATTCGATTAGATCAGATGAAGTGAGATGGTCATAAATCCACTCTGCACAATCTCGATAAACTCGTCTAGCTATAATAGATTCACCAACCGGCGTAGATACAACAAATGGTCTAGGCAATAACTTAGGGCCTACCCCCAACTTACCAGCAATGAGCGGGGTAACATATGAAAGAGTAGAGCCAGGATCTATAAGTGCATAAACAGCATGAGTAAAAATAGTCAATGTACCTGTAACAACATCAGGTGACGATTCCAAGTCCTGGCGACCGGCTAGAGCATAAGTGTGATTCTGACCACCGCCTGAACTGGATGCTCCTCCTCCTCCTCTACCTCTACCACGACCTGGTGTAGCCTGTTGTCCTGTCCTAGGGGGACGAATAGTAGATGAAGAAGCTGCCATCGACCCTGTAGGCTGGGATATCTCACTCCTACCTCTACTCGGACAGTCTCGCATAAAGTGACCAGGATGCCCACATGAATAACAAGTATCTGAACCCAGGCGACATATCCCAGGATGCTTCCTACCGCACTGAACACAAGGTGGCAAAGGTGGCCTCATCTGACCTGAATGCCCCTGGCGATAGGAACTGGATGCACCTGAACTGTGGCCTGGTCCAGTCTGAGAAAAATGATCATACCTCTTCCTTTGCAACTGATATGGGGCACCACTAGTAGGGTAGGGTGATCGCCTATTAAAATGTGGCCTAACATTACCTCGTGGCTCTACATAGGACCCAGTAGATCTAGCCCTCTTATTCTGATCCCTTTCTCGGCTTTGGTTATCTCCAATTTGTACTTCAAGATCCTCTGCAGTCTGAGCAATAGCCTGTATCTTAGAAATATTCATATCCTCTTGTGTGGCTGCTATTGTTAATCCCTTAATCAATTCATCCTTAAGGCCACGCACATATCGATGAACTCTAGCTCGCATCGTACTCACAATATCGGGGGCGTACCTGGCTAATGAATTAAACCTGAGGCTGTACTGTCGAACATTCATATTGCCCTGCCTAAGGGCTAGAAATTGATCAAGTCTGGCCTCTCGAACCTCCTGTGGAAGATAGTGAGCTAGGAAGGCCTCTGAAAATTCCTCCCATTCAGCTGGGGGTGCATTTGATCCCCTAGACCGATCCCAAGCCTCGAACCATAAAATGGCCACATCTCGTAACCTGAAAGATGCAAACTCCACTGCCTCCACTACTGTTGCATGCATGACTCGAAGTACTCGATAAGTCTGATCAATAAACTCCTGAGGATCCTCACGTGGGTCAGAGCCTGTAAATATAGGAGGACTTAGGCTGATAAACTCTCGAGCCCTAGAACTTTCAGAGCCACCTGACCTAACACTCGTTGATGCCCCAATTTGTTGTTGTTGTGTGGCTACCATCTGGGTCAATAATCGAACAGCACTCCTGATGTCCTGGTCTTCTGTTTCAGGTGGAGGAGCTAAATGTGCTGGTTCATCTCTAGCTATCTCAGATGCCACTGGAGCAGGTGGGGTCAAGGGTACTGGATCCCCTCTAGTCTCATCATGAACTTGATAAACTGGGATCTCTGGTGTCGGTGATTCACTTTGAGCCTCAAATCTATCCAATCGGATAGGCGGGGAACGACTAGTACCTTCCCCCGTATCCGTGCCAACCCGTCGGCTACTCATTTGTCTGGTCACAGGCATTTCTGTAAACAAGAAATAGAAAAACATGAATTAGACTTCAAACATCTTATGACCTCGCTCTATTGCACGATCTAGCAAATGAAAGAAGGATAACAATTCCTAAATGTCCCGTAGCCTCATGATTATAGGTATGGTGCACAACACACCCATAAACAAGACTCTACTAGACACGGCTTGTAGACTCCCTGGGATTCGACGTGCTCTGATACCAAGTTTGTCACGCCCCAAACCATGGGAGGCATGACCGACACCCGGAGCCCCAAAAGGCCGAGGGTGTCAAAATAGAGTGTATCTCTATTGAACCTGCTGGGGGTCTGAGACCGAACAAGGTCTCTAAGAATAGCAATTTGAAACACTAAAAGCTCAATAGTAGTTAAGCAACTCAAGGCTGACAAGGCTATTATCATAGTAGATAGCTAATAACAAGGCCGACAAGGCCATACCCAACACTGATATACATATACACGTCTACAAGCCTCTAGGAATAAGTAAAATATCTCATATCCAGGACAGGGCCCTGGACTACCCATAAGTTGTACATATACATAACCTGGTCAAGATATAAGCTAGACTTCTGACTCGTCAGCTCCAGGAAGAATGGAGCTTACCAAAATGGCTGAACTCTGCAACTCCTACTGAAGAGATCTGTCTGGGTATCTGTCTGGACCTGCAGGCATGTATGCAGCACCCCCAGGCAATGGGGATGTCAGTACGACAATAATGTACTGGCATGTAAGGTAGAAACATAAAAGCAAGTCGCAAGTAGTAAATCCGAATAAGATAAAATATGAAACTTGTAAACTGTAATTGGTAAGACTCATTAAGCTCTTTCTCCTTAATTCTTTTTAGAACACAACACATGCATTAACTCACGCTGCAACTCACTCTTTATAACCCACACTGAACCACAATAGCGCCTCCGCGCACCCTATATTTAATAGCCTCAATATGGCAGTAGCGCCGCGGCGCACACTATGTATATAATGGCCGTAATATGGCAGTAGCACCTCGGTGCACACTATGTGTATAATGGCCTTAATATGGCAGTAGCACCTCGGTGCACACTATGTATATAATAGCCTCAATATGGCAGTAGCACCTCGGTGCACACCAACACGCAAACCACGCATAATAAGTGTATTACTAGATTGACCTTCAAAGCTATTCTTGTTATTTATGAAGGTTCATTTAGATAACTTCTTTAGCCTTGGCTTACTAGGTGTTGGACTCAACATACCAAACACATATAAATGGGGATTTGACTTTCTAACTTTTCTTGTATACTTTCTAAAGCTTGATTAGAGATCACAATACAAAGAAGAAACTTGACAAAAGGATAACTTACATTTCGTGCAAAAAGAATCATATTTTTATAAGAAGGCGACTTGAATCACCATAATGTATAAATTAGTTCCTTAAGACTTTTTGAGTTACCAAATCATCTCTCTTACAACAAAATACTCAAATTCCTTCTTTCGGAGATTTAGAGTTCTATTTCTAGATTCATGCCGATAAGGAATAAAGAAGCCTTAACATACCTCGTTCCTTCCGAAGATTGCGCTTACCACAACTTGGACTTTCCCTTATTAAGTTAATCTAAAACACAAGGGTATAATGAAGCTAATATTAGCTCTTAAACCTGCTGCAACATTCCCAAAACAGTAGCTAAACATTTCCCGGGCAGATTTACGTATTTTGCATTAATTAAAGGTGTATCGTCACACCTTTCTCCCCTTATCCAATACACATCACACACACACCAACCTACTGCCTCCAATAATACAAAACACATCAAACATCCCCTACACAACCCACCATGCCGAAATACAATAGCAACACATTGAACCCACGGCTTCCGATCGCCGTCCCGTGAGTTCTTAACAACAATTCAACAACAATTGTCCATCCGAACTTCAATCCAAAAATATTATTATGGGCAGAGTACTTACCACACTTGAAGGTGTGTTTTTATCCTCTTTTTATTGATGCTTTAAAGCTTAAGTACCCCCTACACATACACCAACAAGAGAAGAAGAAATCTCTTAATTGTTACACAATTTCTATGTGTTAAATCATAAGAAAGGGGCTGCCATAGTTCATGTCTTTCTTACCATAGGATATCCTAGCTATATGTAGTAGATTAATACCAAGATAACAAGTTGTTTAACTCACCTTAAGCTTCAATTAATCTTGGTCTTCTTAGAACCCTAAAGGGAGAGAAGGGCTGCCAAAAGGAAATGAGATAAGAGAGAATTTTTCCAGCTTTTTGTGATCAATAGTTTGTCAACAAAAGGTCTGTATAAAGGGTCCTTTTTGGCCGACTTTTTTTTATTATCTTTGGGCCAAAATGGGTCAAGAAACTTGGGCCAAAATTACCCTTTGCTTGGGCCTCAAAAGGGTTAAGTTTTGGGGCTGATTTTGGGCTTCTCTTGGGTCAAAATGTGGTCAATATTGGTGGCTAACTTTTGTAGTTGTTTGGGCCTGATTTGGTTGTGCTTTGATGGGCCAACTTTAAGCTTCATTTGGGCTACCATTAAGTCTAATAATCCATGGTGTTGCTGCCCGTAATCAGCCCTCGGAACTTAGTTCGTTAGCGTAGGTAGGTGATGCACCTACTTGTCACCTAAGAGCTTAGATAAGTCGAGCAAGTACCTCACTTGTTTTATCTCATTTTCAAAACCCTCCTCCTTATAATTTAACTTAACACTTATATCCATTTGACCATTTCAAATTCTAGTCCAAAGTACCCCTTCACAATCTCGAGCTCAAATACCTTCGTCGATATTTACTTAGTCACATAGGTTTTGAAAGGTACGGGGTGTTATAGTTACCTCGAGGCATGGCAAACTTGGTATCAAATCCAGGTTGAAGAGTCCTAGGTTGTCTGAAAGCCGCACTAAGTAGAGTCTCTTTCATGGGTGTGAGGCGCGCCACACCGATGAGAGGGAGGCTACAAGGTATTTTAGGAAAAACTTCACTTCTTCATGTTCACTATCGTGTGATAGAGATTGATCTACTTACCCTTCTAATACATTCCTTACGCATTCCAAATAATGTCTCCACAAACAAACCCCATGAGGAATGCTAATCCAACCACTCCAGATCATGAGGTTACGAATGCAGAATTTTGTGAAGCCATCTATATGTTGTCTCAAGCCATGACAACTCAGTTGAATGAGAAATAGAAACTAAAGAAGAGGAAGAGAAAGAACAAAAAGACCAGATCATGGAACCAATCGTCTTCTCTGCAGAGGTCATCCGGACCAACCCCATCTTCAGTTAGCACACATGTCCTCGATTCTCAGTCGTGTCACCATAAGGCTCCAAAGACCTTGAGGTACCCTCATTGTAGTATTTATGGTAAGTTACATTTAGGTGAGTGCCCTGCAGGCAAGGAGGGGTGTTTTAGGTATTGTCAGTTAGGCCATAGGATCAGGAATTGCCCCTCATCTAAGCAGAGCAACTGTGATGTTCAGCTCCAAAACCAATTCATTTCAGTGCCTAGCCAGTCGGGTCAGGGTATTCCTTCAGAAGTTGAATTAGGTACATCACTAGATTTCCTTACTTTTTGCATCCATAGTCCCTGGACCGCTATTCTGGTTTGTGTGGTGAGTTTTCTTAACTTAGAACAAAGTAAAGATAGAAGGGTTGATGCCTAGACTTTTAGACGAAGGAAGATCTTAGACCATAGAAGGAAGTGGGTATTCGGGCTAGATTCTAGAGTAGTGTATGTTCTGTTAGGGTAAAATGATCATAGTTCCTTTGAGATATTGGTGAGAGGTCCATAGACTTAGAAGGGTAGCATGAATCTAAGGGGGAGATGGTGAGATGTTGAATCGGTCAGATGTTGGAGGCTCAGTTGGTGGTGTCGTTGGGTGTTAGAACAAAGTTAAGAGTGGAAGCAGAAGCTTATTTCCATCCTAGTATCCTAAGTATACTCCCGCCATTACAATACTATTTGCATTCCTTAGGTGTCAGCACCATGGTTCTATTTTAATTTACGCACTCCATCAAGATTCACGCTCATATTCAGTTTCTAAAATGACAAGTGATTTCTTCAGACAATTACTCTACTCTTACTTTGCGAGTCTATGAATCCCATCTTTATTCCTCGAGGTCCATTATGTATGTAAACTCATGTATCGCAGTATGCTCAGTTATGTTTGCTCAGTCAGTCTTCAGAAATGCCTCAATGGCTAATCAAAGCATGTTACGCCATGTATATGCTTAGACCTGATTCTTGAAATGATTCACGCTTATGATTTACTTATTCTAAAGCCTTGTGATCTTTGATTTTGATGACAAGGGGTGGTGATCCCCACTAACTCATGTCTTACGTGCCCAGTATGTGAAGTGCTCATGCCTATTGCGCTCAATTCCCCAAGCCTCACCTTGAGTAGCTTGATCACGCTAAGTGTAAGTTAAGATCAATCTGTAATCCTTTATTCATGACGCTCCTGCTCCTGCTCTTTTCTTTCGATGGTTCTAGTTTATGATGTTATAAGTGTTAGGGGAGAAGGCCTTGTAGTTGCCTAGCTGGGAGGTAGCAAATTCCTTTTCCTTGTTAGTGTACTTGTTCCACCTTGACTTCTAGGTGTGGGTGAATTATGAGGTACGGATTATTCATGAGAAATAGTTAGATGAGGAAGTTTAGTATGTCCCTCTGTATAAGTTCTTGAATTTGTGATTCCTAGATATAGTAGGAAAGAGGAGAGAAGTCTTAAATAGGGTAAGCTATGAAACCATAAGGTGACCATAGTTATAATCTTGAATATCGTGATGGGATACATGTGAATAATTATTTTGTGCAACTAGTGACCCTTTGGTTGGGAGCGCTAGGTTAGTTGGTTGTTGTCATAAGAGGGAATACTATCCTTAGAAGACGTTATAGATACAAGAGATCTGGTCGAGATAGGTTTGAACATGGAAAATCGGGTAGTTATACTCAGACCTTAGTACTTTTATGTGCGTTGTTGATGTTGTTAGTTGAAAATGGTAGGAGTGCTATTCAGAAGAGAATAGTTTCCCCGTATATCTAACTCTCTCAGTTTGGTCTCCCTTTCGATTAACTGTGAGTTCTAGAGTATGTTTGTTCTTTATGAGTTTTAGCTAAGTTCCTACTCTCATCCAAGACAAACTATCATGTTGGGTATCCAGTTCCTATCCCATTAGCTGATCTTACGTTCCCAGCATGCAAACGTGTCTCATGAAACAAGCTCAATTTTTATTTCAATCAGAAGTCCATTACCACGATAGTACTTCAGCTTTTAGAACTCAGTTGAAAGAACTACTTGGGAAGCAGAATCATCGATGAAGGCCAAGTACCCTCATCCTTTTCTTTTCGATACAGTTTCAGCTTGAGGATGTAGTTCCACCCTTAGTATGTCCCTCCGATTCTATTTCAGCAGTTTCTCTCATGATGCTAGCATGTATTAATATTTCTAAAGTTAATTCAACCATGTTTTTAAGTTGAAAAGTCCAGTTTCATGTTGATTCTTCGGTTTTCATGTTTTGATGTTTGGTTGGGATGTTATCTCTCTTGTTTCCCTTGCTTAGCCTTTATTCGAGGATGAATGATGCCAAGGGGTGGATATTGTAACACCCTAGAAATCCTAAACTAATACCCAAACCTTTTTCCGTGAGTCTAATGATCATTTCCCTAGTGTGGTGAGTGCTTTGGATGCGAATCATGTTCATAAGAGACTCCTATAACCTAGATAAGTTGAAAGCACCTCAACCAAATGAGTTTTCTTATAAGACTAAAATAGAGTCAACTTCAAATGATCATTTCTCCTAAAATATAAAGAGTTAGGTGGCCTAGAACACACCAAATTAAAGGAATTCGAATTATCTTTCCAACGCCACCGACTTCTTCTTAATTCGAGTCTGGAGTAAAAAGTTATGGGCAGTTTACTGCAGTGCTGTCAGTGATGACGGATCGGATGACGGGTCCGTACTTTGAACGACGGGTCCGTACTTTCAACAACGGGTCCGTACTTTGAACTGTGATTGCTGAACTGAACACTAAAATTTTCATATTTAAAACCACTGGTTGGTTGACGGCCCGTAGGTCAAAACCACTGTCCGTAGATTGACCCGTGGTTTGTCAAAAATTAGCTTTTCTTCCCTAGATTCCACGAGTGACTTGACGGATCATCATTTTAAATGAAGGAACGTCCTATAACTCGTGGAATGAAGTTCCAGTAGACTCTCAAAAGTGATTTCTAAAATCACGAATCAAATGACGGTCCGTACACTGACCCATAATCCCTGAAGCCGAGTCATTTCATCAGTTTTTCCAAGCTTAAGTCCAGGGGTATTTTTGTAATTTTCCACTCTTTTAACTCCTATACTAGGTCGTTTTAAGCCTATTTAGAAGGGTTTTTATTTCCCACTTGGCATAAGTTATCTCCCATTCTTCCATACAAGTTTCAAGAGAGGAAAAAAAAGAGTTTCATCCTCTCAAGCTTCAAGATAGGGTTTCAAGCTCCATAGCAAGGGATCCACTCAAAGTCTCCAAGCTCCAAGTCAAGTCTCCTAAGTCTTTACCATTGAAGTGTGTTATTTTCACCTAAGGTATGTGGGTATTCAATAAGGGATTCCTTCGCCCTTATCCCAAAAACCCCAATCTTCTAAATTGAACTTATAGATTTCTAAACTATGGTTCTTACTCAATTCTTATGGGTCTTTCTAAATTTGTTTCCTCATAATTCTTCTATGGATTCTAACTCTAAATTGCATGATTTTTCATGAGTTTTTATAAGTGGTTTCTTATTCATTACTTTAAGGCCAATTCTTATTTTGATCTACGAACTCATGAAATTAGGGTTTTGATCCAAAAATTGGGGAAAGTTTATGAAATCAGTTTCTATGTTTAAATTCATGGTTTCTTCTTGATTACTCATGATTTAAGTATGATTCTCTTATTGGTTTTAAAAGCCCAAGCATGAAAGTTGATTTATAGCATGAAACTATGAAATTGCATGTTTTCAAGAGAAACTTGGCATGATTAGATGTTATGGCCTTTATGTATTTATGAAATTGCATGCCTAATTATTCAAGTACGAATTTAGAAAGAAAAGCATGTTTTTGAATTATGGCTATGCTAAGCTTACAAACTGTGATATGAAAGTTGCATGATACCCGATGTGTTTTCATGCTTTATGTATAAAATTTGGCATGAGAGTATGCCCTTATGAATAAGATTTTGCATGAGAGTATGCCTTTATAATTATGAGATACACATGCATATTTTGGGAGTAGTATTTAGCACCGAGAGGACAGGGTGAGAGTACCCTTATTCCCATAAACTACGTTGTCAACGTAGGTCATGATATGATATGATATGTGCCTTAAAGGCTTATGAGAGTGGATCCACATATTTATGTATGGTGTCCTTGCCTTAGCGGGGTATAGGACAGCTTTGCCAACTAGGGTTATATTACTTGTTCCTTGGCAGGGTTCAAAGTCAGCTTTGCTAACTGGAGTTATACAGTTAGATTCATTGTAGCTCACATGGTCTCATGTCGGTTATAAGAAACTCCTGTATGTTATGTTTTCAAGTTTTCTAAGCTTTATGAAATTTCTTATGAAACATCACCTTGAAGTTGGCTTTTGCCTTATTATTTGATTTCCACTATGATATTTTATCATGATCTTTACTATGCATGGATTTACCTAAATACGTTTTAAAGAATGTTTCACTCTATTTATGCATTGCTCACATACTTAGTACATTCCATAGTACTAACGCATATTGCGCTGCATCCTTTGATAACGCAGATTCAGGTGTACCTTCATAGCTTTGTGGCTAGAGTTCCCGGCCACTCACGCTCAACTTTGGTGAGTCCTCATAGTGCGAGGACTATGCTTTATTCTAGCTTTTCTATGTCTTCTTTCCTTTCAGATTGTTGAGTTAGTTGGGGTATTGTCCCATCAACTCCTTATGCTAGTTTTATAGGCTTTCAGACATAGATGTTATGAGATGATCTTCAAGTTGGATTTCCTATTCGACTCTATATATATGATATGTCTCCCTGTTTTGGATTTCTTTATGACGCTTCCATTCCGTTTTCCTTTACATGCTTGAGAATGCTATGACCAAGGGTTAACTTGGGATCCTTGTGGTTCCAAGTCTCTTGTTACGTCTAGGGGGTAACCTCGGGGGGTGACACATCAAGAGTCATCTTGGTTTGTGTTTTTATGCAGCATGGTAAGGTCATCACCTATTCCTCCAGACATCTTAAGACTTATGAGAAGAACTACCCGACTCATGACCTTGAGCTTGTAGTAGTTGTATTTGCCTTATATTTGGAGACACTACTTGTATTGTGTCCATGTGGATGTGTTTACAGATCATAAGATCCTCTAGTATGTGTTCACCCAGAAGGAGTTGAATCTTCATCAAAGAAGGTGGCTCGAGTTTCTTATGGATTATGATATGAATGTTCTCTACCATCCGGGTAAGGCCAATGTAGTGGATGATACACTTAGAAGACTGTCTATGAGTAGTGTGTCATATGATGAGAAAGAGAAGAAGGAATTAGCTAAGGATGTTCATAGGCTTGCTTCTGCTTCCCAAGCTGAAACGGAGTCGTAGGGAAAGAGGTGAGGGTACTTGGACATCATGGCCGCTTCTGCTTCCCAAGTATCTCCCTATACAAACTGATTCCTCCACAAAACTTTGACTGAAGCAACTTCCTGATTTCTCAACCTAAGAACCTGATGGTCAAGAATCTTAACTGGAACCTCCTCATACGTGAGGCTATCCTTCACAGCCACACTTTCTAAGGGAAAAATCGATGTCGAATCACCCACACACTTCTTCAGCAAGGAAATGTGAAAGACTGGGTGAACAGATGCTAATTCTGCTGGCAACTCTAACTCATAAGCCACATTACCAACCATTTTCAGGATCTTGTAATGGCCTACATACCTGGGACTGAGCTTCCCTTTCTTGCCGAATCTCATCACACCCTTCATGAGTGACACTTTCAGGAAAACCCAATCATCACTTTTGAACTCTAAGTCTCTTCTCCTAACATCTGCAAAGGATTTCTGACGACTCTGAGCTGTCTTAAGCCTGTCTCTGATGAGCTGAACATTTTCCATAGCCTCATGAACCAAATCTGGTCCAATCAAGGTTGTTTTACGTACTTCAAACCGACCAATAGGTGATCTACATCTGCGCCCATATAGAGCCTCATATGGGGCCATCTGAATGCTGGAATGGTAGTTGTTATTGTAGGTGAACTCTATGAGAGGTAGGTGATCATCCCAACGACCCTTGAAATTGATCACGCCAGCTCTCAACATATCATCTAAAGTCTGAATGGTACGCTATGCTGGTCTACGCTATGCCTGACCATCCGTCTACGGGTGAAATGCTTTGTTGAGCTTTACCTGAGTGCCAAGACCTTTCTGGAATGACTTCCAGAAGTGAGATGTAAACTTAAGGCCTCTATCTGAGACGATAGACAAAGGAACTCCATGCAACCTAACTATCTGACTTATGTAGAGCCTGGCATCATCTTCTGTTGAATCTATAGTCTTGACTACTAAGAAGTGAGCTGACTTGGTAATTCTGTCCACTATTACCCAAATGGAATCGTGCTGCCTGCGAGTACAGGGTAGACCCGTTATGAAATCCATGTTAACCAATTCCCACTTCCAAGTAGGAACGCTAATCTCCTTAGTCACACATCCTGGTTTGTGATGTTCTACCTTTACCTGCTGACAATTAGGACACTTGGCCACAAAATCCGCTATGTCCCTCTTCATGTCATTCCACCAATAGACTTCTCGTAGATCATGGTACATCTTAGTGGCACCTGAATGAATGGAATATCTAGAACTATGGGCTTCTATAAGGATCTGCTTCCTTAACTCACCCACATTTGGAACACACAAGCGACCCTGTTAGCGAAGTACACCATCTCTCCCTTGGGAGAAAACAACTACTCTCTGCTGATGAACTGCACCCTTCAACTGAAGCAATATAGGGTCACTATCTTGTTTCTCCTTAACCTCTGTTGCAAGTGAAGATTCTGCTCCATTTTGAACTATCACACCACCTTCTAACGTGTCCATAAGGCAAACCCCTAAGCAAGCCAGCCGATAAACATCTTTGGATAGTTCTCTCTTTTCTTTCTCAACATTAGACACACTACCCATAGACAGTCTGCTGAGGGCATCAACCACTACGTTTGCCTTACCCGGGTGGTAGAGCAGATTCATGTCATAATCCTTGAGGAACTCAAGCCATCTCCTCTGATGAAGGTTCAACTCTCTCTGGGTGACCACATACTGGAGGCTCTTATGGTCTGTGAACACATCAACATGGACACCATACAAATAGTGCCTCTAGATCTTTAAGGCAAACAGAAAAGCTGCAAGCTCGAGGTCATGAGGCGGGTAGTTCTTCTCATGGGTCTTAAGATGTCTGGAAGCATAAGCTATGACCTTACCCTGCTGCATTAAGACACAGCCCAGGCCGACTCTGGATGTAATACAATAAACCACATACCCATCTGAACCCTCTGGTAGAGTCAACACAGGAGTTGTAGTCAACTTGGTCTTCAATTCTAAGAAACTCTGCTCACACTCATCTGACCACTCAAACTTGACTTTTTTATGAGTCAACTTGGTCAATGGGGCAGTTATGGATGAAAATCCTTCGATGAATATTTGGTAATAACTAGCTAAACCCAAGAAATTTTTGATGTCGATCGGAGAGGTGGGTCTGGGCCAGTGCTTTACTGCCTCGATCTTCTGGGATCAACGCGAATCCCTTCTTAGGATACCACATGACCAAGGAAAGCGACCGACTGTAACCAAAATTCACACTTGATGAACTTAGCGAATAACTGGCGATCCTTGAGAGTTTGCATAATAACCCTCGGATGAGTCGCATGCTCCTCTTCATTTCTAGAGTAAACGAGGATATCATCAATGAAGACGATGACGAACAAGTCCAAATACTGTTTGAACACCCTATTCATTAAGTCCATAAAAGCTGCAGGAGCATTGGTTAGTCCAAAAGACATAACAACAAATTCGTAGTGACCATACCGAGTTCTGAAGGCTATCTTTGGGATGTTACTATTTCTAACTCAGAGCTGATGATAGACGGATTTGAGGTCTATCTTATAAAAATAACTGGCACCCTGAAGCTAGTCGAATAAGTCATCAATCCTGGGGATAGGATATTTGTTCTTGATTGTGACTTTATTCAAATGACGATAGTCTATGCACATCCTGAGAAAATCGTTTTTCTTATGCACGAACAATAATGGAGCACCCCATAGAGAGATGATGGGTCTGATGAAGCCTTTATCTAAAAGGTCTTTCAACTGATCTTTCAATTCCTTAAGCTCAGCTGGAGCCATTCTGTAAGCAGGAATTGAAATAGGCTGGGTATCTGGAAGGAGATCAATTTCAAAGTCGATTTCCCTCTCTGGGGAACTCTGGGAAGATCTTCTGGGAACACTTCTGGAAACTCACTTGCTACTGGGACTGACCCAAGAGTTGGGTTTTGGAGTTTGAGTCCTTAACCCGAACTAGATGATAGATGTACCCTTTGGAAATCATCTTTCTGGCCTTAAGGTAGGAAATGAAATGACCTACAGGTGCTGAGCTACTACCCTTCAACTCTAGGATCGGCTCATTAGGAAACTGAAATCGAACGATCCTAGTTCTACAATCGGCTGAGGCATAACAAGAGTGTAACCAATCCATACCTAGAATGATATCAAAGTCTACCATTTCTAATTCTACAAGATCTGCTGAGGTGACTTTCTGAGAAAATGTGACTGGGTAATTTCTGTATACCCGTCTAGTTATAACTGGGTCACCAACTAGAGTAGAGACTGATAAGGGTTCTAGGAGAGTTTCTGGATTGACAGCAAAGTTTACTGCTATATATGGAGTTATAAAGGAAAGTGTAGCCCTCGGGTCTAACAATGCAAAAACATTAGTATTAAAGACTCGTAACGTATTCGTGACCACATCGGGAGAATCTTCCTGGTCCTGACGACCCTAAAGTGCATACAACCTGTTCTGGTGCTGACCACCACTCATACCGGATGAGGAACCCTGCTGAGTAGGGCGACTTGCGGGAGCTGCTGTAGAACTGGTCTAAGTCTGAGGGCGAACATCTTTACCCTTCTGAGAAGCTATGGGACAATCCCTCATCATGTGGCCTGGCTAACCACATCCAAAGTAATTTCCATTGCCTACCATGCACTCACCTTGGTAGTTTTTACCACACTTCTTACACATCATATTAGTGCGCCCACTAGTAACTAAACCTTGGGACTTAGAGCCAGACGCTCTACCTCGTTGGTCCTTCCTGAACTTAGGCACTGGGGCACTAGCAGAAGATAGAGCTGGTGCTGAATTTTTCTGTCAATACTGAGAGCGATTTCCACCCTCTGACTTCTACTGAATGTGACTATACTCATCTATCCTAGCCCTCTTAGCATCACCTACCCTTTCCTTGATCTTTTCCTCCTCAATCTATTGAGCATAAGTAACTAACCTGGAGAAGTCCATTTCCTTCACATGCATGGCCGTATTGCATTCCTTGACCACATCATCGGACACACCCAACACGTACTTGCTCATACGAGCTTGTGAGTCAGCTACTATCGTTGGAGCATACTTGGATAACTGTGTGAACTTTAGAGCATAGTCTTGTACACTCATGTCATCCTACCTCAAGTTAATGAATAACCTTAGCTTCCCTAAGCTCTAGTGGAAAGAATCTATCTAGGAAAGCAGTCCTGAACATATCCCAAGTCACTGGTACTGCATTGGTACAACGGGATTCCTTCCACTGCTGGTACCAAGTGTAGGTCACTCCCTTTAGCTGATAAGCAGCCAAGTCTGCACCCTTGACTAAAGTGACACCCATAATGTCAGTGACCTTCTGGATGACCTCAAGGAACTCTTGGGGATCCTCTTCTGACTTGGACCCATGAAACTATGTAGGGTTCATCCGAGTGAAGTCCCGGATTCTGGCTGTAGCAGAATTGACCTGAGGTGGAGCTGGTGTGGAAGCTTTCTGGTTTTCCTAAGCAGTCATGGTTTGAGCAAGCACTTAGAAGGCAGCCCTGAATTTGGCATGCGTAACCTGCTCATTTAAGTGGTCTGCTGGGGCTGCTGGCTGGTTTCTAGCATTAGCTCTTCTTGGAGGCATTTTTCTGAAATGCGAAGAGCACAATTTAGAATAGAGAGAGATCAATTAGAGTTCACACTTTATAGCACGAGCTGGAAAAGAAAGAAGGGAATTTATTCTTAATAACGTCTCATAGCCCCTCCTCCATAAGTGCGGCGCCCTTCACACCCATGAAGAAGACTCTACTTGACGCGACTTTCACACATCCTAGGACACTTGAACCTTATGCTCTGATACCAAGTTTATCACGCTCCGAGGCTACCCTCTGGATGCAACACGGTGCTTAGTGTCACGAGTGACCCCAAGCTGACCCATGGCATGGCATATCTAAGTAAAACTAGTTTAAGGATATGTACTGTGCAGAAAACTAAAGCAGTTAAATATTTGAAAGATGGAAGAACCCAAATGAAATCTGAATATATAAGAATCTTGTTTAGTACTGACTTAATAACAATACTAAAAGTTCTAAAACTAGTCTATGTCTGAAAGGCCATCTAACTTAATAGGAGTTGCTGGAAAATGCCCCCAGCTAACCCTAGCAAAACCGAAAATGGAAGATAAATATTGAAATAAAGGCATGTCTATTGTCCCCAAACTATTGGGGACTCACTACTGAGCTGCTGAGTATGGACCGGAGGTCAAGTTAGGCGTGATCTGGATTCTGAGTGCCTGAGACTATATTATAAAATGTTGTAGCACTGAAGTATGCATCAGTACTTTGAATATACTGAGCATGAAGGATATAAGCTGGACTGAACAATATATATATATATATATATTACTGAACATAAGAATAAACATGCTGAACTGTAACTAAGAGTTGTACTGAATGCAGTGACCAAGTATAAATCATGAAATAACATATTGATCTGAATACTGAACATGAGTACTGAATACAAGGTCAATGCACATGAATCTGACTATGGGAGATACTACCAACTGACATACCCCAAATTGGGCTAACTGTGGAGCCAACCTGTAACCCTAGATAGAAGGGCGTTCATACCTTTCCAAGGGTACAAACGAGTCTGACGTGGATCCACTGCTGATGTCCACAAGGGACAAGGAGGTGTAGCCTAGTCTGACAGCTGACTCCTTCAAACCTATGGTGGAGACGTAGTTCTGGGACTTGGGGATTGCTGCTAAGGGTCATAGCCTAAGCTGACAGCTAAGCCCTCATCCCTAGTCCGCTCGATACTAAGTCTAATTCCAACTGAATATAATCTAGCATGCAACTATAACATTGGATAACTCAAAATACTGATATATTCTGAGAATGCACACAACCAAGCTGTAGGATATGACATTCAAATTCTGAAATCTGATCATCTGACTGAGTCTGCCTAACATGTATAATCTATGGAGTACTGAGAATTACAAAAAGTTAGGGTTCTGAATTCTGTACATGAATTATACTGATTCTCCAAGAAACATGGACTAAGCGTTGTATAATTCCATAACATCTAAATAGCAAGAATTCTCTAAGGTCTATGAACCCTAGGTTTTTAGCATTTATGGAGAACTGAAGGAATTTGACTAATTAATAGGGACCTAATGGGTTAAAGGAACCCACTAGTAAAATCCCACATACCTGTATGAAGATTTAACGGTTGAACCTTTGGATTCTGAGAGAAACTTGGAAAAAACCCTTTTTTCCTTGTTCGTGAGAGAGAGCATTCTGTTCTTGAGAGATTTTCTATGTATGAGTGATTTAGGAGTAAAGAGGGAGAAAATCGCGCTCAGGGACTACGTCTTGGTTGATGGACCATCAACTGGAGCCGTGGTTCTTCCTGTGGGTTTCAGGTCCTCTGGTCCTAGGAACAACGGTTCAACAGAACGGTCTATTCTTCTGAATGATGGTCCATTGTCTGAACCGTGGTTCCTGGGAAGAATTTTCTAAGCTACTGGATCAAGGATTACGGTTGAGAACGACAGAACATTCTTCTGAACGATCATCTGTTGTTTGAACCATGGTTTCTGGGGCAGAACAGATAGGCTACTATTTCAGGGATTACGGCTCTCAACGATGGACCGTTCTTCTGAACAACGGTCCATTGTTGGAATCATGACTTTTGGGAAGTTAAACTTTTCTCTGAAATTTTATTTTCTACTGGTTTTCTGAGCTTAGTCTAAGCTTGGAAGTTCTGAGGTGTTACAGGTACATTACGAGTCTTTCATATTGATGTTTATGCATTGTTAGAACCTGGAGCCACATATTCTTTTGTGACCTCTTACAAAGCAGTAGACTTCAGTATCAGTCCAGAAATCCACCTAAAACCTTTCTCGTTCTCTACTCCTATTGGTGATTTGGTTATAGCCAAATGGGTATATAGACGTTTCTTGATCACACTTTCTCTAAAAGTCACCTCAGCTAAATTTGTAGAGTTAGATATGAGTGACTTTGATGTTATTCTAGGCATGGACTAGCTACACTCTTGTTATGCCTCAGTCGATTGTAGAACCATGATAGTTTGGTTCAAGTTTCCAAATAAGCCAATCTTAAAGTGGAAGGGTAGTACCTCAGTGCCTATAGGTTAAATTGTCTCTTACCTTAAGCCCAATAAAATGATTTCCAAGGGGTGTATCTACCATCTTATTTGGGTTAAGGATTCATATTCTGAGATCCTAACTTGTCAATTAGTCCTAGTGGTTAATGAATTCCTAGAAGTGTTGCCAGAAGATCTTCTCGGAGTTCCTCTCGAGCAGGAAAAGGATTTAGGAATAAATCTCCTTCCACATACCCAACCTATCTCAATTCCGCCTTATAGAATGGCTCTAGCCAAGCATAAGGATTTAAAGGAATTGTTTAAAGACCTTCTAGATAAGGGTTTTATCATAGGGTTCTCTAGTTTTTTTCTTGCATAAAAAGGATGATTCTCTCAAGATGTGCATCGACTATCGTTAGTTAAACAAACTCACAATTAAGAATAAGTATCCCATTCCCAGAATTGATGACTTGTTCGACCAGCTTCAAGGTGCCAGTTGATTTTCTAAGATAGACCTGAGGTCTAGCTATCATCAACTCAGAGTCAGAGAATGTGACATTCCAAAGACAGCCTTAAGAACTCGGTATAATCACTATGTTTTTGTAGTTATGTTTTATGGAGTAACAAATTCTCCTGCAGCTTTTATGGATTTGTTGAATAGGGTGTTCAAGAAGTACATGGACATGTTCATCATTGTTTTCATTAATGACATCCTTGTGTAATCTAGGAGTGAAGAAGAGCATGCAAATCATTTAATGATTATGCTGCAAACTCTCAAGGATTGCCAATTATTCGCCAAGTTCAATAAGTGTGAATTTTTGTTGAAGTCAGTTGCTTTCCTTGGTCTCGTGGTGTCTAAAGAGGGCATCCAAGTAGATTCACAAAAGATAGAAGCAGAAAAGAACTAGATCAGACCCACTTCCCTGATAGGTATCAAAAGTTTTTTGTGTTTGGCTGGTTATTATAGGATATTTGTTGAGGTATTTTCATCAATAGCTGCCCCATTGACCAGATTGACTCAAAAAGGTCAAGTTCTAGTGGTCAGATGAATGTGGGAAAAACATCTAAGAGCTGAAAAAATGGTTGACCATAGCCCCAATTTTAACTCTACTGGAAGGTTTAGATAGCTTTGTTGTGTATTGTGATGCATCCAGAGTCAGCTTGGGTTGTATTTGATGCAGCATGGTAATCTCATCACTAATGCCTCCAAATAGCTTAATACTCATGAGAAGAACTACCCCACTCATGACCTTGAGCTTGCATCAGTTGTATTTGCCTTAAAGATTTCGAGACACTACTTGTATGGTGTCTATGTGGATGTGTTTATAGACCATAAGAGCCCCAAGTATGTGTTAACCCAGAAGGAGTTGAATCTTCATTAGGGAAGGTGACTCGAGTTACTCAAGGATTATGATATGAATATGCTCTATCATTTGGGTAAGGTCAATTTAGTGGCTGATGCACTTAGCAGACTGTCTATGGATAGTGTGTAATATGTTAAGGAAGAGAAGAAGGAATTATCTAAGGATGTTCATAGGCTTGCTCGCTTAGGAGTTTGCCTTCTGTACATAGTTGATAGCGTTGTGATAGTTTAGAATGGGTGATAATTCTCTCTGGTAGTCAAGGTAAAGGAGAAGCAAAATAGTGATTCTTCTTTTCAGGTTTTCTCTCAAGGGGGAGATGGTGTGATTCGTAATCAGGGTCGATTATGTGTTCCTAATATAGATAAGTTGAGTCAGCATACCCTGATAGAGGCTTCACAGCTCCAGATATTTTATTCATCTCGGTGCCACCAAGATGTACCGTGATCTACAAGAAATCTATTGGTGGAATGGCATGAAGAGGGATATTGCGGATTTCATGGCCAAGTGTCCAAACTGACAGCAAGTGAAGGTAGAACATCATAGACCGGGAGGTGTGACTTAGGATATTGACATTCCTACTTGGAAGTGGGAAGTGATCAATATGGATTTCATTACAGGATTACCGCGTACTCTCCAATAGCATGACTCTATTTGGGTGATAGGGTAACTAAGTCAGCCCGCTTCTTAACTTTCAAGACTACGGATTCAGCAGAGGATTCTGCCAGGCTCTACATCTATAAAATAGTCTGGTTTCATGGGGTTCCCTTGTCTATCATCTCAAATAGGGGTACTCGGTTTACATCGCAATTCTGGAGATCATTTCACAAAGGTCTTAGTACACATGTAAATCTCAACACAACATTTCATCCATAGACGAATGGTCAAGCAGAGCATATCATTCAGACCTTAGAGAATAAGTTGAGGTCCTGTGTGATTGATTTGACATGTAATTGGGATGAGCACTTACCTCTTATAGAGTTTCCTACAATAACAACTTCCATTCAAGTATTCGGATTACCCCATATGAGGCACTTTATGGGCCTAGGTGTAGATCACCTATTGGCTGATTTAAGGTAGGTGAAGTTTCCTTGGTAGGGACAAATTTGGTTCATAAGGCTATGGGGAAGGTTCGGCTCATTATGGAGAGGTTGAAGGATGCTCATAGTCATCAGAAGTCCTATGCAGATGTAAGAAAAAGGGACTTAGAGTTTGAGGTTGATGATTGGGTATTTATGAAGGTGTCACCAATGAAGGGGGTGATGATATTTGGTAAGAAGAGGAAGCTTAGTCCCCGATATATAGGTCCCTAATAAATTTAGAGGAGAGTTTTAAAGGTGGCTTATGAGTTGGAATTTCCTATAGACTTAGCATTAGTGCACCCAGTCTTCCATGTATCCCTGTTGAAGAAGTGCATTGGTGATCCAGCCTAGTCGTTCCATTAGAGAGTGTGGGTGTGAATAATAGTCTCACTTATGAAGAGGTTCCAGTTGAGATCCTTGACTGTCAGGTTCGTAGGTTGAGGAATAAGGAAGTCGCTTCGGTGAAAGTTCTTTGGAGGAACCAGTCAGTTGAGGGAGCTACTTGGGAAGCAGAAGCATCTATGATTACCAAGTACCCTCACCTCATTCCTCCAGACTCAACTCCAGCTTGAGGTAATAAATCCATCATCTGTATTTCCCCCCAATTTCATGTTGCCTCAGTTATTCTTGTACTGTCAGCATGCTTTCATGTCTTGAGAACTCAAATCAGTAAAAATGATCTTTTAAAATTCAGATGGTTGAGATTACAACTATTTCCCTTGAATCTCAGCTTGTTTAGTCTTCATTTGAGGATGAATGATCCCAAGAGGGAGATATTGTAACACCCCAGAATTTGAACCAGCGTTTAAACACAAAAACTCTGAAAATTCAATAATAACCAGGCCCAGAGGCACGTGCCACAGGCTTTGCGAGGCACGATGGCCCATCAGGCTGGCCATGGGAGCAACCTCAGCCAGCTCAGCCCTGATGGGCAGCCGTCATGGATGTTGCAAGTCTAAAGAGCCATGGGGGACCACCGTAGGGATCCACCAGTGGCTCAAAATCCACCCCCCATCCCAACAGCTAGGGCTACATGCCATAGGAGGTACCACGGGCCATGGGGCCCCACCATGGAAACTACCCAGAGGATAAGCCATAATGTCCCCTTCCGATGGCCAGACCCGATAGGCCATTGCAGGTCTGACGGCCGTTGGGAAAACCCATCCAGAGGAGATTTCTTCAACGTTTTAAATTAAGACAGGGGTATTTTGGTCTTCTCCCCACCCTTTTAAATCCTAAACTAAGTCATTTTAGGTATAATATAAGAGGTTTTAATCAGACTTAGCATTAATTCCCTCATTCCCTCAGTAATCATTCAATGCTTACTCAAGAATTGAAAAAAAGAAGTCATTTTCCTCTTCAAGGCTAAAAGCAGGGTTCATAAACTTCAAGCTCCAAACCCAAGGATTTCACCAAGGGTTATGCTCTCAGGTATGTGGTATTTTATCAATGGGTTTCCTTTCACCCATTGAGTCCCCAAGTTAACCCAGTTCTTCAAATTTAGCTTCGTCTTCAAAGCCTAGGGTTCATGATATATGGTGAATTCCTTTGTATTTCAGCTAGCTTGTTATGAATGAATCCTTATTACATATTTCCTTGAAGCCTAGCATCCCTGAGTACTCCTTATTCGAAAACCCTTAGCAAGTTGCATGATTCATGACTTTTAACTATGATCATATATTATATATTTTATTCAGATTATAGAACTATCATTAGTGGTTTAATTCCTCAGGATGGTGGGTTATGAACACCTGATCACTAAGATTTCATGCATTTCATTCAATCATCCAGTCTTACAACATTACATGATCTAGAATTCTTTTAGTCTTAGAATTACTTTTCATTATAAGAATGTCAATATTTTGCGCTATCCAATATGTCAGTTTACTTATTCAGTTAGGAGAAGTACTTAGCACCGAGCAGACAAAGGGATGAAGGCTCACCTGTTAGTTAGGACTGAGACCTTTAGTAAAAGTCCATAAGTCTCAGAACTACAGCGCCACCGTAGGTTTTAAAGGGCCATCCGTCAGATATGGCTTGACACCTTAGTCCTTGTGGACTTCAGTTTAGTAGATCCATGCTAGCCAGTGTTTGTACCCTTGGCAATGTATGAACACCCTCCCAGACAGGGCTACAAGTTGGCCCCATAGTTAGCTCACCTTGAGGTATGTTGGTTAACAGTAGCTCCTACAATTTAGATTCAGTTATTGAAGGACCTTGTAGTTAGTGTATTTAGTTCAGTATTGTTCAGTTACATGTTTATCTACTTGGTCATTGCATCACTTTACATGTTTAAGTTTCATATTTAGTTTATCCTTTTATGTTAAATTAGCTTCTCATGAACAACATACTTAGAATAGTGCATATCTCACATGCTTAGCGCATTCAAAGTACTGTCGCATACTTCTTGTGTTATATTGTTGGATAATATAGGTTTAGGTGCTCAACATCTAGATCGCGGTTAGTACGATTCTCCTAAACAAAAGATAGGCATGTCAGGAAACAATGTGAAGTCACCCCTATTTCGCTGTCCAGGGAGCTCTTGACTAATGACCTATAAAATGTGTGACGTTTGGGAAGCATGAGCAACCCTTCGCGCACGAGATAGCAATGACAGGAGATTGACTGGTTGGGGTCGAGTGATCTCAGGGGTTTAGGGGTGCTTCTCCTTCTGCGACTACCTCTCTTCTATTTGAAAGGTAAAGGCCCTTACTTAATTATTCTGTTTTCAGACGATTAGAGTTAGTTGGGGGCTTGTCCCAGCAACTCATCTTATTAGAGGCTTTCAGACATAGCGTCAGTTTTCAGCTTATCCAATTACCTTTACATTTCAGATATTTTTAGCTTATATTCCAAACATATATATTTTTATACAGTTCATCTTCCGCCCAGATTATTGTTATTAATTAGAAAGTTTAGTATATGTCAGGCCATGGGTTAGGTTGGGATCACTTGTGGCTCGATGCATTGTGTCGCGTCTAGAGGGTACCCTCAGAGCGTGACATTACCATTCTCTGAAACATGGTGTTATGATTTTCAATTTCTTCAAAAGGGAATATCTACTCTTCCGAGTCCATTCTAAGCATTTTCTGTCCAAAACTTGCCTTATCCATGGCTGATAGCGCTAGTTCCCAGTCTGATAGTATTGTTTCCTCGAGTTGAATCAACTTAGTCAGAATTCAATATCCCATCCCTATAATTCTTCAAATTTCATACTTCAACCACTATTCCAACAATCATATTCTCATGCCAAAACATGGAGAAAACTACTGATCACCCTAAAAGCTTCTTATACCATGAACATATACCCTCAATACATGACCAAATGCCTAAGAAACTCATCATACTAATCCATATAGTTTCTGTCAATGAGGAAGTATAAAATCCACTTGAAATCCTTAATAAACCCTCAAAACTGCAAGTCTTTCTGATAATACACCTGCAAGCCACCTGACAAAATGCAAACAATCTAACACAACATAGAGATGCAAAGTCACCCACATATCACTGATTGTCAACCAAAACTAAAACCAAAACCAAATTTGTAGAAGAGCCACTAGTAAGTGCTTCATATTTCTATGCCCAAGCCACTCCACCTTTCATTAATGAATGTTGCAACTCGTGTTTTCATTTCTGAACTCACAGGCTGCAATCCACACAAATCTTCAACTCTATACCAAGGACCATATATAATGTCTCACATTCCTTAATGTATATTGATCATGCAATGTTGATAGAATTCCATATAACTCTGAATACCTCTAATTCTCTAGTGTAAGAGCCCCTTGTTTTTTCCTTTAACTTGTTAACCATTCAATAATATTCGCCATAATGCCCATGACATATTACCTCATACTCTAAATCAAAACCAAAACCTCCAATTGAAATACTTCATTAAACCTTTTAAAATCCTAAAATGGTAGATTCGGCAATCCATGTGCTTTTCCGTGCACAAGTCCTTCCAAGTTCTCTATAATCAACATTCTCAATCTTTCTTATCTTACTTATCTATAACCTAACATAATCCACTACCTCAAATATAGCCTTAATGCAAAAAACCTGAATTCTTATCTAAACCATGCAGACAACTTCATTTACCGACCAATATCAACCCATGAATGCTATACAATCACCCAACTTAATACACCACCAACTATGTTTTCATCGATCTGATCACATTCGTCACTTGAAATCTGAAACTTACTAGTTATCAAACTCGAAACCACCATGGAACTTATCACATCACTTGACCCGGACATCTATAGACTTCCTTCTCTAAGCATACTCAGTAGTTTACAACTCATCTGAAAAGACACTTGATAGTATCACCATAACCTGAACAAGACCCAAGTAACAACGTTGTTCTAAACCCAAGTATCAATTCCTGAAGACGAATCCTTACCCTTCAAAATCAAAATAGATACCATCACCCTATTTTTCCAAATGTCATATTCTATTTCCAATCACTTTTACCATTGTAAGTTTAAATTCCTTCAAGTCTACTCAAGGAGGGTTTCAAAACACCATAAGTCTTCCCATATAAACCAAGCCAATCACCAAAGTAGTAACAAACTGCAAATCTCGGACACCTGAAAGTCTTCCCTAACTCACTAGAATCTTTTAACTGAAAACCCCTCCAAATTAGTCATATCACAATTACAGCTCATCATAATGTCTTCTCACCAAATTTAACTGGTAGCCCTGGTCATCCCACAAAGTTGATCTTTTCATCGATGTGATATTTCAAACAACATATGCACTGGTTCAATCCTACAAAAAATTTTGTCAATGCACACATGTTCTCACTAACATTTTCAAATGATTCCAAATAATGGTACCCACTGAAAACTCTCTTTATCCACAAGCTCATCATCCCAATATCGATTTAGTTCCCTTGGTCTCAATCGATATCACTGGCCCTCAATTAAATATCTGAAATACCTTTCACAACTTGAATATATTAATACTTGTAATCGATCCACCATTATGATTTCCCTTATAGAAGTGTCCATAGTAAAAACTAGTTGGTCCTTCAAATATGAATAAAGTGTCAAACTTTATTATCAAAATAGGTGAAACAACTGATAGACCCCTAAGTAATTAACCTTTTACTCTTGTTAACTGATATATCTATTTCTATTTATCACTTGCTCAACCCTGGTAGTACCACATCATGAGAGCCCACAAGATCCACCACTTCTATATAATATAACAATCAAAAAGGTTGTACCCAGATCACACCATACATTTATACCCATCAAGTACCATTATTACCTTACACAAACCACTCAGTCTCTAACCCAAAATAATATGCTTCCTTGTCTTTATCTCAAACAAAAAAGTACACATGACCCTTGCTAAAGAAATATCACTACATAGTCCAAGAAAATCCAATCATAAAAGAAACTTTCTCACTATTGTCCTAAAACCGACAATCATCTTCCTTCAAGAAATCTTAACACTTGGTCTTCTTTCATCCGTCATGTAACCTCACACATAGTCAATTTACCCTTTCATAAATCCCAGTCGATAGATAAATTAGCTCACCTCGTGATTCTAGCCAAGTACGCACAAGTCCTACTATAGAAGTCATATCCTAAAACTCAAACCATTCAAATTATCTTTGTTGTATCGCCACTTCACAAGATAGAAAGCATACTCTTCATAAGAACCTTGAAACTAGTTATACCATTCCCGATTGTCAACACTACTTTAAATAACGCCTATGCCACATATATATACTCTTCTAAATGTCAAAAACTAACTGTAGGAGATAAGATGTTGATGAAGTTCTTCAAACCATTGCTCATATTTCCATACGAATATCCTCGAAATGCATAATCTGAACTACAACCTTACTCAATCTGTCTTTGAATCATAGATATAGTCCAAATTTTGATATAAATCCTTCTCATTAGTCTACCACTTCCTCCATAGTACCAGGCCTTACACCATACCACACGATGTAACCCCCAAATGTAAGAGTGCAAATCCAAGAACATATTCTCACTACAAGTGAGAGAATGGAACGAGAAGATTTTAAGAGTTAGACCAAACTAAGAATGCACAATAAGGAATCAAGAAAAATATAATTTCCTAAAGTTATATAGACTCTCGAAGATAGATAAAGGATGTATATGCACTAATCTGCAAGACTCTACTAGACATTGCTCTTGTATTCATGAGTCTGGTGAACCTGACGCTTTGATACGAACTTGTCATGATCTAAAAACCCAAGAGTTGTGATGGCACCTTACCCAATCCATCTATGGTAGGTAAGCTTAACTCAACTAACGAAAGCAACTTAAAATATGGCAAATAGTGAAAAACACAAGGATTAACCAATAATAACTCAAATAAAAGATAATCAAAATAAAATTGAATAGTAGACTCCAACAAAATCCCAAGATTCAGCTATCATGAATACAAAAGTGACTCTAAGTATAGAATATCCGAACTAAATACTACAACACTATTTGAGAAAGTAATGAAAATAGAGATAATTAGTCAAGGAAGCTGAGACAGTCTCCGAACACGAGAGCTCACCACAGCTTCAAATATATCAAAAAGCACGAACTCTAGTCATGAGGTCTACTTGCACCTGAATCTGCATCAGAAGGATGCAGGAAAGTAGGGGTGGGTATGGTCTACTTGTACACAGTAGGCATCCTTGGCTGACTGATTTTAAGCAATTTCTATATCAAATAAAGAATACTAAAATAACCCTGCACGCAGAAAAGTCCCAGCATTTTATTATCAATAATAACATGGTATATCTCAATCAAAAAAATAATTCAAATGATAATGAAATGCAATAATATGGGATGAAATGCAATGGCCATGCCTACTGGTATACACCCCCTTATCAGTTTATGCTGAAAGGTGGGACCTATGAGGGATATGCGAGGCTTATATACCTCGCCCAAAATCCTGAATCGGATGGAATAAATAACATAACATATATCTATGCCTAGAATCCTGCATCAGAAAGAATAGGTAAAATATAGTATATTTATGTCTGGAATCCTCCATCAGACTAAATAGGTAAAATATAGTATATCTATTTCTGGAATTATGATGATCTTTCCTGTCATTCCCATGTTTATGCTTCTTTTTACTGTTAGATCTTGCCTATAGTGGCTACAAGTCATTTATGTCTTGCTCAGACCAGTGGTTTGGTGCTCTAGTCATTCATTTGGTCGTTATGGTTGTTTCCTTATGTTAGAGCTTTAACTTAGAATATTGATGACTATGGTTAACATTCTTGGTAAACTCACTCAAAATCGAATTCCCATAGTTCTGTTAGCTCTAAAGCATGGATTTTGGTCTAGATGGACTATAGTTCAGAGTCTGGGAGCTTTCGGTTTGGTTTTGTGTTGGTTTTTTTGTTTTCTAGCCTGTTGAACTTAAAAGTTTGACTTTGGTCAACATTCAGAGAAGACGGCCTCAAATGGAAATTTTGCCAGTGTTGCTAGCTGTGGAATGTCAATTTTAGGCTAGAGGGATCATTGGTTTGGGTCCTGAGGCTTCTGGACTTGATTTTAGCCCTTAGGTTCCGTTTTGGAATAGTTGACCTAAAGGTTAATTTTTGGAGCGGGGCCCACTTTTTGTTAAATCAACCGCCGATGGGATTTTTTTCGATTATGTTTGATTTGGAATGCCATTTTTAGTCAAATAGCTCAGCTCATTTGTGTTTGCAGGACCCCGAATGCATTCTTGGTGGTCCATCGTGTGAAAATTTTTCCTAAGGTTAGTTGCTGGTTGCTGGTCTGGGAAGCAGCCTGTGCCTGCCGACTTGGTGCGTCTGTGCCTGGCCTCCCTGGTACGCCTTGGCCGCGTGCTCCTGGTCCGCGTGCGCCTGGGAACTGGCAGCCTATATAGCTGGCCACAACTTAATTTTTCAACTCATTTCCTCTTCTTCCCCAACAATTTTCCCCATTAAAATTAACCCCAAAACCTCCATTCTTTCACCTGGTTCTTCCTAAACCTTGGAGGATTATATATTTATGGTCCATGCTCGTTCTTGTCTTCTAAAATTTATAAGTTTCCTTGTTAATTTCTGTTAAATTCCATTATTTTTCCCCCTTTAATTCTCCTAGTTTAGGGGATGTTTGAGCCTTTTTTTATGGTCCGTTTCTGCTCAATTTTGGAGCATGAACTCCCAGAAAAATGTGGAACATAGTGGTGTTCTTTTCTGACTTAGGGTTATAGGGCCCGCGCGCCCGCTTGTGACCCAAATTTTGATGTGGGTATACTTTTAGCGATATGGGTATCGTTAGTCTTGTTTTAATGTGTAGATTACCTTCTTGATAGTGTTATTGCTTTTTGGGACTTCTCGGAGCAGTTTGGGCTTGGACATCATCGTTCTAGCAGCTTGTCGTTGGATGATAGGTAAATTATGGTTTAACTCTTTTAGACTTTGCATATATAGGATATAATTGTACTAATTAGCATCATCCTTGGGTTGGGTTTATTATCTTGGTACCCCAGACCTTGTCCGCTTCTTCATGTCCAATTTATTTCACTCCGATAATTATAGTATACGTTGTTTTTGATAGTATCACCCTTGTGGTCTTATGGGGCCTTGTCTTTGACTCAGGACTATAGTGGATGGGTTATTTGGGAATGTTCATGAGTTTTGGACATTGATATTGAGATCATAGGCTGGTTATATGTGTTGTAGAGCGATTGGAGCCTGTGTAGGGCCGATAGGTTGATTGTGAGTTGTTAGGCTACTGTTTATGATTGATCATGCCATCATCATGCATATAAAGAGTTTTTTCACATGTTTTACTATGGTTTTGGCTTCGAGCCTACTATTGTTGATTTTCTAAACCTTGCATGGACCTGGGGGCCCATTTTTTGTAAAAACGGTTATAAAAGGTTTGGACTTGTTTTCATGGACCTTTTTGGGGCAAGAGATAGTTAAAGGAGGATTTTATCACACTTTTTGCACTGATACTAGACCTGGTTGAGCCAGGGTTCTAACCATGATTTTCTATTGGTTTTGAGATTATAATAGACTCGGCGGGGCCGAGCACTGGACCTGTTTTACTACTATTTTAGACCTGTTTATATTCGGGCACCCTTGGTGGTGTTTTTAAAACATGATTCATTGTTTTAGACCCGGATAGGCTCCGAACGTGCATTTTAGAGACTCCGGCTACGTATTTGGATTCGAACACACTCCGAACTATTATTGAGACTTGAGATTTAGTATGTGGTCAAGGACCTCCATGGACCTTGTCGATCCGGACCAGGGGTTACGTGTCGAGTGTACCGAAGGAGGGGTATACAGTGTAGTTGAGGTATACATGTTGTGTCATTCATGGATCCTACCTGCTGGGCCCATAGGCGCCGGTGGAGGTACATACAGAGTTACTATTCCACCTAATTTTAACTAAGTGCATCATATCATTCATTTGTGTGAGACTCTACCTCTTTTTGTTGTTTGTTGAGTGTACGCTTTGGTAGTATGGGATGCCGGAGGGTTTGTCTTCACTCGTATGCATTTCTCGAGTGTATGGGCACCCGTTGGGACTGTAGGTAGACTTATTATTATCCTATCACATCTCTGGTATTGATTATGGTTATATTCGGTTTCTTATTCGAGGTTTCACATATGGGAGTGATACGCCTAAATTACACCTCCTTTTATAAGCGTGAGTGGTCGCTGTTCAAATATAGAACCCAACGAAGGTTGGGGTCGATCCCACAGGGAATATGGCAGGACTATGGTCAATTAGTGTTTACTTGTGCTCTTAGCCATTTATTTTCCTACGAAGGGGGATTTTAATATAACAAGTGGTAATTGTAGCTAGAATGTAAATAAGTAACACGTGACAGCTTTAAGAGTTGTAATTAATAGGATAGATGACTAGGGTAGTGTTCCCCATGAAATCATAACTCAATAAGGCATTTGTACTTAGTAAACTAGCTTAGTGCTTAGCATGCAGAATCAGTAAGTTAGGTTCACCTATATCTTTGGTCTGGCAGATAGATGAATTTCACCACACGCCTTGGTCTGGCTATGGGTGTATGTTGTACTAACCCTTACCCTGGATCCTATATTATCTATTCCCGGACAAGGTCAAGCTATTAGATGAGGGTTGGTAGCCTCAAATCTCCATTGTTAAACAACCCTTTTCCCATCCGTTACCTCCTTGGTCCAGCAACTAAGGATAAGGCGAGTTCTAATGTTGGCCACCATTAAAAAGCAATCAAAACAAAGGGAAAAACAATACATGCATAAACACCACCCTAGAAAACCCAAGTACTTTGCCTACTTCGTTAATCCTTCATGGTTCCCGCAAACCTAGTTGTGGATTTAGCTACTCATGTTCATAAGTAAACAATTAGAATTTTTTGGTGCATTCATGATCATATACTTACAATAAGAAGTAAAGAAATCCTTAAAGTTGTATGGATGAAGATAGAAGTAAGAACAATGAACTATGAATGTGTATAACTCTCAAAACCAAGAATAAACCAAGATCACAATGTTTCGAATGTGTTTTCTACAAAATATCGAGCATAAAATGTAAAATAAAACCTAGGAAAAGTATTTATAGACAATAGAAATCATGTCCTAATAAAACTAGGAAACTAAAATCGGCAGGGAACAAGGGTGGGAATGATGACCCGTCATTTGGAATGATGGTTCGTAGTCTGCTAAGGTCAACGGTGGTCCCGGCTAGTCAACATCTTCTGTCATGAGAAACTATGGGTGGAACCATGAGTCGTACTTCTGAATGACGGTTCGTATCTTTGACTCGTAGTTTCTTGGTCCCTTCTTGTGTTTTCTCTAATCAGTGACTACGAGTTCAAAAGGACGAGTCATAATTTGAGAGTATGGTTCGTACTATGAGTTGTGCTTCCTACTCTTGCTTTTGCACCTCTATAGTACCTCTGGTCTACGAGTAGATAGGATGGGTCGTGGTTTGAAACCACGACTTGTATACTGACTCGAGCTATTCTTCCAGGCTTGCAGAGTTTCTGAACTTTGCTGTACGAGTTAAAAAGACGGGTCCGTGGTCCAAAACCATGGACCGTCAAGTAATCCATCATCTCTGTAGACTTCTCTTTTTAGCTAAATTTCCAGTACTTTTCTCTACGATCCATTTTCTTGCACACTTAACAAAAAACATCAAATCTACCAACAAAATGCTAAAGAACTTGCGATAATCCTAAGTATTAAGCGTCGAAAGTGACATACGTCTACGTCACATCAACACCCTCAACTTAAGACTGTTGCTTGTCCTTAAGCGACAATAGAAAACCATCCTAAAACAATTATGCTTTAGTAAAAGAAAACTAGGAACTACGGCAGTCATATGCTTTGGCAATTCAGCTTGCAACAAGTACCCCCCTCTTTTTTAATACGACCAAGTGCACAGGTTCCGTCAATCAAGACAACATAAGAGGATCCATGGACGACATCACGCTATCCCTATATGAATTAACATACACTTATGAGACTCACCCTAACAGTCAGCAGTCAAAGTTTCTCTAGTGCCCTCACCACAAAGAAGTCCCAATCACACACTAATATAGTAAAAATCTCTGGGACTGAGCTAGAACACTCACACTCACAAAGATATTCAAGCAATGCATGCACAATACCATAGGCTTACCCTTATTTTCCACGCCCTGGCTTTCGAACAGTTGGGATAGGATCACTATAGGACTTTACTCGGCTTGTAATGTAGGCTCGGGGACTGGTATGATAAATATGGGAAATAGTGACTAATCCATCCTTGACACTACGCTATGTTCCATCCACTTTTCAGGCCAACTCTATTCTTTCCTCCCCTTATTCTCCCCCTTTTTTATTTCTTCATTTTCATCAAGTGACGGGTGCGGCTTTTATTTCAGACTAAACTTTTCATCACATATCTCTCTTTTTTTTCTTTTTTTTTTGTTCTAGCATATCCGCCACACCTGTTATTTCCCTTTTTATCGCTAACCTCTTCATTTCATACCCCATATTTCATGCTTATCTTCATAGTAGCCACCCTCAACTTAGGCAATTTGCCTGAGTTGAGGTGCACAATGTCAAAGGAGGGACCAGGGCCAAACTGAAAGTCCATAGAAAATGGGGGAGGTGATTAGGCTAAACAACAAAAAGGGTCACTTTAGGCTCAACATCAGGGATCAAAGGGTATTCACATTATTTGGACGGTCATTTAGGCTGAAGTGCACTATTTCAAAAGTGGCCTATGATCCTTTCCTAACCAACCATCCTACAACCTAGGCACGACTAACCAGATAAGTTCTAAATTGGCACAAACTGCAAGAACATTATAAATGCTCACACACACATGGCACAGAGTACAACAATCACATTTTAACAATCAGGTTCATACTTATAATGACCCTCCAGGTCATTTTCCATTTTCCATGCTTTTTCTACATTTTGAACTTTCCCACAGTGGCTACAGGTCATTTATGATTTGCCGGGACTTATGGTTCAGTTCCCAGTCCATTCGTTATGTCGTTATGACCATTTCCCTATTTTAGCACTTAAAGTTGGTAAATCTTTGACTTCGGTCAACTTTCTTGGTAAACATGCTCAGAATCGAATTACGATAGTTCCGTTGGCTCCGGAATAGGTATTTTGGTCTAGTGGGACCATTAGTCTGTGTCTGAGTGCTTTTGATTTGGTTTTGTGTTGCTTTTTGGGTTTTTAAGTCAGTTTGGCTGGTAGGGTTGACTTTGGTCAACATTTGGAGAAGACGGCCTCGGATGGAAATTCCATCAGTTTCGTTAGCTCCGTAATATCGACTTTGGGCTAAAGGGACCTTTGGTTTGGGTCCCGGGGCTTCCGGACTTGTTTTTAGGTTTGGAGTTCTGAGTTGGTTTTAGATGTGGGGCCCATTTTTTGTTAAACCAATCTCCGTTGGTAGTTTCATCAATTCTATTGGGTCCGGAATGCCGTTTCTAGTAGGGTAGCATGGTTGGTTTGTGTTCACGTGGTTTTGGATGAATCTCGAGGGTCCATCAGATGAATTTTGGCCTTAGTGTTATTGTTGGTTGCTGCATTAAGTTGCAGACCATTTTGATCTTTGCATTTGCGAGGCTTCTATCACGTTCCCGATGATCTGACTTCTTGACCATCGCATTCGCGAAGGTGGCTCTTCGCGTTCGTGATGAAGCTGGCTGGGGCCTGACTCAACATTCCTCTTCGCGAACGTGGGATGGACCGTTGCGATCGCGATGGTTAGGCCAGTTGTTCTCTGTAAATACGGGGGTCCTATCACATTGCGATGAAGGACCCCTGGCAGCTCTTTAAAGCTCCAACTTCATTTTCTCCTTCACCATTTCTTATTTTCTCTATTGTTAAAGCTTTCAAGCTCCGGTTTCAAGTCCCCTGCTCTGTCTACTTCATCTGGTGAATCCCCTCTTCTCCTCTCATCTATTTTATGTTGTTAATCATCATGAAACCCATTAATTTTCCATAGTTTCCTTGATAAATCCTTTGGATTAGTAGCCCCGAAATGAACTCCGCCCGCTATCAAATTTTGGGCATGGGTTCCTTAACCCGTTGCGGATATAATTATGGTTTTTATTTTCTATTTTATTGTGCGGGCCCTGAGGGTCACTTTCCGACCTTTTTTCCAACCCGATTTTTCTGTGTATCTTTATGGGTGTCGTTCTTCTCATCTTGACGCCTAGTTTATGTTCATAATAGTATGCCAGCTTTCCGAGGCTGTTCTGAAGGGGAAGGCATATGAGTTATGGGTCGTGTTTATAGTTTGGACCCAAGGTAGGTTACGGTTTACTTTCTAGACTGAGTTTAGTTAGGTTTTATATATTATATGTTACAGGAATGTTAGGTTGGACTATAGGTAGTATTAGGCTTAAATCTTGTGACTTGTTCTATTTTGGCCATTTTGGATCATAGATTAGAATTGTTCATGCTATCCTTAATCTAGGAGCCCATAGTATGGTTATTCCTAGCATAGAATCCTTAGTATGCTTTTAGGATATTTTAGAGGTAGAGTAGATACTCGTAGTGGTCTACGTTATTATTTTCTACTATTTTTGCTTTAATTGTTGGTGGTGTGTAATTGTGGGCCCAAGGCCATAACTTGGATTTGGATGTTGTTTCCAGGTCAGTTTTCTTGGTTTGGAGGGTATTTTTTCCTGTTGTGCCTTGTGGTGTTCTACTTTCTCTGATTTTGTATATTTCATGCTCATACTGCATTACATACTATTGATACGGAAAAGAAAGGTTTTCAAGGATTTTGGTTCAAATACTGGAGATTTACTATGGTTACTGTGGTTTTTAGATGTTTGAAGAGTTGCACTGGGTTTACTACAGATTTTTGGAAATGGAAGGAAAGGTACTACTTTTATGTCGATCCAAGGGATATTCTCGGACCTTTTCTCTGCTATTTTAAAATTTATAAGCTCATAGTCTGATGTGGTATTCCAGACACCCGATGCATTATTCCGGGTCTTATTTTCATACATTTATATATATTTATAGTCCGATGCGGTATTTCAGACCCCCGATGTGTTATTTTAGGTTTTTACTTCCTATATGCACATATACATATATATGTGGTCACTTAGACCTGCATGGACTCTTGCCAATCCGGACTAGGGTCCAAGAGCTGTGAGTGCCGGAGGAGGTGCATACAGCACTACGATCACACCTAGTTCTATTATATCATTCATATTGTGTTCGGATTCTTGTTTCTAGTTGTTTAGTGTGCGCTCTAGTTTTATAGAATACTGGAGGGATTGTGTGCTCTTGTGTGAGTTCCTCGGGTGTATGGACGCTTGTCGGTACTGTAGGTGCTTTAGCGTAGGCTATTTTCTTATAGTGTTGGGTAGCGTCCTTCTGATCAGATGTAGATTTACTTATTCCATCCTAGGATAGTACTTGAAATTTTGGGATGTTGCATCTGAGCTCTCAGTAGTTGGATTATGTAGTAGTGGATGGGGTGTGTTGACCTTGTGAGGTGGATACCTAGGGTTTGACTCATGGGCAGGTCTTGTTAGCTTTATTTATGGTTTAGTCGTGGTTCTAGGATTGGGCTGAGTGTTTTTTTTGTCTAGCGGCCTTAGGTGGTTATTGCCTAGACTATTATCTATCATGCGCTAGGAGTCATTCTGTTAGTATGGTGTGGTACCGGTGGTAGTGCCAGAGGTTGAACTCATTTCTTAAGTCGGGTTGTGTTGGATATGCTGATGACCATTGGTTAGTTTTGTTTTCTTAGGTGATTTTAATCGACCTTCCTTAGTGTTGGGTTTGGTAAGTTAGCAGGTATGGTTTGTTTTCGTGGTTCCTTCTATTTTAAGTCTAGATGAGTTTCTTTCTGCCCTCTCTGGTTCTGGATGATTTAATCGATTTTGATTGTGGCATTATGGTCGGGTTCTGGTTTTATCTTTTTGGCTAAGTATCAGTTGTAGCATCGTGACTGAGGTTTGACTGTGGAATTGTGGCTTTGCAGTTGGATTTTTTATTATAGCTTTTTTCTTTGGTTGAGTTAGGCATTCGGCCTACCCTTGTTCCATTGTATCAAGTTTTTTCTGGTAGGATTTGTGTGAGCTAAGGGAATAGATCTAGGTTGTATTTAAGAGAAAGCTTGTTAGGTTCGATGTTTCCTTGGAAAGGGTGTTGTTGGGTTTGCGAAGGAGGGTGATGACTCTTTATTCCTTCTTATGTGTTTTAATTGTTGGCAGAGGTGACGGTTGAGATGCTTCTTGGGTTTGTGTGTGTTGACATAACTCAACTGACTACAGATTACAATAGCTTTTCTTCAATTTGTCCGAGGTCAGATTCCTGTTGGTGAGGGATCGAGATAGTGGTCATTTTCAAAACTACCTTTGGGGACTCATTGCATCAGTTGTGATTTCCTATGTTGTTTGTTAAATGATCCAAGTCTTTGTAGCATTACGGTTTGGGCAAACGGTATGTTCTGAACCTAGCTGACTCCAGTTCCTATGTGCTCATCAACAGTGTATGGGTCTACGCAGAGGTTCGACAGAGGTATTGGTTGCTAACTAGCATAGGATTTCAGAATCGTGGGCCAGCAAACTACTCTAGATAGTTCGTGGTTGGTCCTTTTTAGTTGCAGCTTCTTGAATTGGAAGGTAATGAGTTTGTACAACTTGGCTCTCCTATTTCAGATTATGGAGTGACAGTTGGCCTGGGACACCTAGTCCTTGGCTAACCCTTGAGTTAAGATGGACATTCCAACTTTCAGCGGTGTTCTAGATAGTACGGGGTTCCTTCTACTATGGTTGGACAGATTCAGCGGTGTAAGTTTGAGATTTAGTGATAGTGTATTATGTGTGAACAGATTGTGCGGGTTGAGACTAGCGAGGCTATTATGGGTTATAATGATACTTTGAGGATTGTGGTCGCCTTTGTATCCCGAGGGTTTGAAAGCTTGGTTTTTTGGTTCTTTAAGGGTTGTCTGTTATGTGGGTTCCAGTGTTGGTTGGACTCGGCCAGTATGGACTAGCAGTTCGGTATGTTGCAGGCTTTAGAGTAGGTGGTATAGTGTGCTAATACAGTAAAACGGTTGATTCGAGCCAAAGAAGTGAATTAATGGGTTATGCAAATTTCTATATCTAGATGGCGGTCTTGGACTTCAGGCACCCTTTCCTTGCCTATGGGGTGTTCTGTCTTGATATTCGCAGCGTGGTTGACTCCTTCCTAAGTTGGGACTGGTAAGGTGATTTTAGAACTCATGTAGTGTTCCAGTGACTGGAGCTTAGTTGGTGGTTACAGAACACGTGGTAGGCTTACCACACTCCTTACAAGGTCTTGGTTTTGGTTTAGGTCATTTAGGCAGGTTGCTCTGGTTCATTCGGTTTTCGTTATTTTAGACTTGGCGCGGTTCAACGAGGTTGGGTTCATTCTATAGTCAGAAGGTTCTCCGTCTGCACCGGATGTTCATACATGCCTCTTTCAACCCTGGTGTGCAAGGCTCAGTCGAGTTCAGATGGTTAGTTCAGTTGGTTGGTCCATATGAGTTCAGGTGGCTAGGCTGGTGTAAGTAAAATTGGTCGTCCTTTGATTGGGCGTCAGTCGGGGTAAAACTACTAAAGTTTTTGAGGATGCACATCAGGTTAGTATGTTAGAGGTCAAAAGATAGTAAGGCATAGCTTAGTTTGGACTAAATAGGGTGACTTTGTTTGTGGTTGAGTGCAAGCTGGAACTAAGGATCTCCAGCGTGTCCGTTGATACTTCGAGAGTGGCTCAAGTGTGCGGCTTGTGTGCAGCTTCATAGTTATGGTGCAAAAGGATTCAGATCAGAATAAGGGGTTTTGCGGATCAGCGGGTTCATGAGTTTGAGTTTTAGGCTGGCGGGTTTTTTGGGTAAACTTGGTTGTGATGTTAATCACCTTGGTTATCTAGTTTCAGTGTTGTTTCAATGCTTCCGGTTGAGATTCTTGAGGGTCAGCTTTGTTGGGAGATCTTTAGAAGATTTAGAGTTTAAGGTTGGTGTCTAGTATGGATGGTGAGGTATTGGGGGTAGGTAGTTTTGCTTTGGTTTACCTCTGTAGGGTGCCGTCCAGTTGGGGAGGCTACCTGAGTTTCCGAGTGAGTAGAATGGACTTAGTATCCATCTTTATTTGAGTCTTCTGGTGTTTTCCCTTTTTCTAACTTTCGGGGACGAAAATTATTTTAGTAGTGGATGTTGTAATGACCCTCCAGGTCAATTTTTAATTTCCATGCTTTTTCTGCGTTTCAAGATTTCTCTCAGCAGCTACAAGTCATTTATGACTTATCGGGACTGACGGTTCAGTGCTTGAGCCGTTCGTTAGGTCATTATGACTATTTCCCTATTTTAGCACTTAAAGTTGGTAAATCTTTGACTTTGGTCAACTTTCTTGGTAAAGATGCTCAGAATTGAATTCTGACAGTTCCGTTGGCTTTGGAACGGGGATTTTGGTTTAGTGGGATCATTGGTCCGGGTCTGAGTGTTTTAAGTTTTGTTTTGTGTTGCTTTGTAAGTTTTTAAGTCAATTTGGCTGGTAGGGTTGACTTTGGTCAACATTCGGAGAAGACGACCTCGGATGGAAATTTCATCAGCGTCATTAGCTTCGGAATGTCAACTTTGGGCTAGGGGACCTTTGGTTCGGGTCCTGGGGCTTCAAGACTTATTTTTGGGTTTTGAGTTCTAAGTTGGTTTAGGGCGCGGAGCCAACTTTTCGTTAAAACGATCTCCGCTGGGAGTTTCATCGATTCTATTAAGTCCGAAATGCCATTTCTGGTAGGGTAGCATGGTTGGTTTGTGTTTACGGGGTTTTGAATAAATCTTGAGGGTCCATCGGATGAATTTTGGCCTTAGTGTTATTGCTGGTTGTTGCATTAAGTTGCAGACCATGTTGGTCTTCGTGATCGCGAGGCTTCCATCGCCTTCGTGATTGTCTGACTTCTTGACCATCGCATTCGCGAAGGTGGCTCTTCGCATTCACGATGAAGCCGGCTGGGGCCCGGCTCAATTTTCCTTTTTACGAATGTGGGCCAGACCGTCGCGATCATGATGGTCGGGCCAGCTGTTCTCCGTGAACGCAGGGTCTTGTCGCGATCGTGATGAAGAACCCCTAGCAGCTATTTAAAGCTCCAACTTTGTTTTCTCCTCCACCATTTCTTATTTTCTCCAATTTTAATGCTTCCAACCTCCGGTTTCAACTCCCCTGCTCTAATTACTTCGTCTGGTGAGTCCCTTCTTCTACTCTCATCTCTTTTATGTTGTTTATCCTCGCTAAACCTATTAATTTTCCATTGGTTCCTTGATAAATTCTTTGAATTAGTAGCACTTCGAGGCTGTTTTGAGCCCCAAAATGAACTCCGTCTACGCTAAAATTTTAGGCATGGGTTCCTTAACCCGTTGTGGATATAATTATGGTTTTATTTTCTATTTCATTGCGCGGGCTCTGAGGGTCACTTTTTGACCCAATTTTTGGCTCGATTTTTCTATATATCATTATTGGTGTCATTCTTCCCGTCTTGACACCTAGTTTATGTTCTTGATAGCATGGTAGCTTTTCAAAGATATTCTGAAGGGGAAGGCACACGAGTGATGGTTCGTGTTTGCAGTTCAGCCCCGAGGTAGGTTACGGTTTACTTTCAAGACTGAGTTTAGTTAGGTTCTATATATTATATGTTATTGGAACGTTAGGTTGGACTATAGGTAGTATTAGGCTTAAATCTTGTGACTTATTTTATTTTGGCCATTTCGGATCATATATTAGAACTGTTCATGCTATCCTTAGTCTAGGAGCCCGTAGTATGGTTATGCCTAGCGTAGAATCCTTAGTATTCTTTTAGGATATTTTAGAGGTAGAGTAGATGCTCGTGGTGGTCTACGTTATTATTTTCTGCTATTTTTTCTTTAATTGTAAGTTGTGTATAACTGTGGGCTCGAGGTCATAGCTTGGAATTGGATGGCGTTTCCAAGTCAGTTTTCTTGGTTTGGAGGGTATTTTTCCCTGTTGTGCCTTGTGGTGTGCTACTTTCTCTGATTTTGTATATTTCATGCTCATATTGCATTGCATATTATTGATACAAAAAAGAAAGGTTTTTGAGGCTTTTGGTTCAAATACTGGAGATTTACTATGGTAACTGTGGTTTTTGGATGTTTGAAGAGTTGCACTGGGTTACCTACAGATTTTTGGAAAGGGAAGGAAAGGTACTACTTTTATGCCGGTCCAAGGGATATTTTCGGACCATTTCTCCGTTATTTTCAAATTTAAATTTTCATAGTCCGATTGGTACTCCAGACATTTGCTGCGTTATTCCGGGTCTTATTTTCATACATACATATATACTTATAGTCTGATACGGTATTCCAGGCCTCCGATGCGTTATTCTGGGTTTTTACTTCCTATATGCACACATACAAATATATGCATAGTTCGATGCGGTATTTCGGGCACCCGATGCGGTATTCTAGGTTTATACTATTATGCATTCATACATCACATCATATCTCATAGCATTGCATTGACTTGAGTGTACTTGGATTGTCGGTTTCTTGTATTGATGTTATTATAATTGTCCTCCTATTGGTTAGGATATTTCTATTTTCGGTTTTATAACTAGATTTAGGTGGATCCCTGTATTTGGTGTACTTTCTTGTAATTTATTTTATATACAATTTTTCTGTGCTCGGTCGGCCTATGATGCCTACTGAGTACCCATTGTTTTGGTACTCATACTACATTCTGCATCTTTTTCTGATGCAGCACCTAGTATGAGCCACCCTCACTGACCTTCCTGTCGTTGGACGCCTGTTGAAGTTTGGATCGCGCTGAGCTCTCGGTTCTCTTGGAGACTTTACATTCTTTCCATCTTGTATATTCTGTCTATATTTAGTATTTTGGGTAGGCAGAGTCTGTTGTATAGCTACTCCTTACTTTAGTCGCTCTTGTACTAGTGACACCAGGTCTGGGTTGGTTCTCGAGTTTGTTTTGTCTTGTTGGTCACTTTAAGTCCTTCTTATGTATATTTTGTACGATGGTATGTATATGTTCTATTGGCCCTGTCTTTTCATTTATGTCTTCCGTCTTTCCTTACTTTAACTACTTCATTGTCTTTTGCATCATTGAGTTTGGCTTTCCTATCGGTGGGTTATGTAGGCGCCATCATGGCCCGGTTTTGGGTCGTGACAATTCTCTAGCTTAAGACATTCATCAGATCGATTAACATATAATCTTATGTTCAGCCAAAATTTGGAGGGGTCTCCATTTTCAATCAAAATCTTTTTCAAAATCATATCATAGACTACGCTAAGCTCTTTTTCTTCTTTTACTGCACACAACCTATACTAAACATGCCGGTTCAACAGAAATTAAAGGTCCTTAGGGAAAGAACACATGCAGGAAAACCCCAAGGACTCGTGTATCATTTAGATACCCTCATGGGTTGCCTCCTATGCAATGTCTGATTTAACATCGTGGCATGAAGTGAGTGTTATGGCTACCCAGACTTCGACAAAACACTCTACAAAACAACCCAAATGAGTAAGTTTCCCCACCCCATCAAGAAGGATTGCGCATTGTCCCCAATGCACTAGAAAAGTAGTATAACGAGGGATAATAAGGCATACCTGTGGTGCCTAAGCACGGTCATCGGGTGGGTAGTAGCAAGGCCCGTTAGATCGGTGCCCGCAGTTGTATCTCCAATAGAGGCCGCCACCACAGACCTCTTAACAACATCACTGGCTTCCCGAGCAGCATCATCACCACGAACTCCCACAATAGGGTCTAAAGAAGTCTCCTCTGTGGCGCCCGCAACACCACTTCTCGAGCCACCCGTGCCAATGAAATCAACACAAATTTGATGGATGGCGAGGGACTCTTTAAGCACAGCTGCCTTTTTCTTCTTCCTCTTATTTTCAGCTTTCTCTTCTTTTTTGTTCTGCAATTTAGGACTCAATGGGGCATTTTCATCCCGAACCTTCTTATCTCATTTCTTTATCTTTCTTGTGAGTTTAGGGTCAGTTTCAGCTACTTCGGTCGGGTCATGAGGAGGGGAGTGTGTAATCAAGTCAATGAAATCATCCTCTGCGGTTCTGACCTATGGTAACTGAATGTCCGGTACCTGTCTCTTTTGGATTGCATCAATATCTGCTCAGGACTTTGCAAGCTCGGTCAGAATGGTTGTGAGGTCTGGAATAGTCAGATTCCAAAGCCTTTCATTCACCTTGATTTCTATGTTGTCCAACCGTTCATTGAGACTGTCAATCGATTTCTAGATAGGAGCAATAACGTCAGCTATTTCCCTGCGTATTAATGGCTTTACAGAGTTTGAGAACCTCTTAATTTGTTCATCCGCATGAAAGTCTGCTTTAGCAACTTCACTAAAAACCTCACTGGTGAAGAAATAGGACGGCCCTTGTTCACTGGATGGAGCGGACTGAGCTGATGAGGATGGGCTTAGTGCAGCTGTAGAAGGGTCAAAAGTAGGTGCAGCAGTCTCGTCAAACACAACCAAGGCGTCAGGCGGTAAATCTCCACTAGGCTTGGGGAAAACAGTACTCCCGGACGCTGCTTAATGAGCCCTCGCCCTTGCAACTAGGTTTGCCGTATCCCAAATAAGAGTTATGTCTTGGAAACTAGTCGCTTGCATGAACCGATCTACTCCTATCATCTCGAGCACCTTAGCTGCCTGACATAGCTGAGTGACTAGGCAAGGGAATGGAATAGATACTGATGGATGCACCTCCCATTCTTTAAGATCCCATGCAATGATGCGGGCAATAATAATATCATATCTAGACATTATAGCTGCAACCAAGATGGCCCGGTCTGGAGTATGTATTATCCGTTGTAGTTGGTACCAACCGATGTCTAACCACAGACCACCAAAACTTTCCAGCCATGCTCAATGATGCGTTGGTGATCTTTACAATATTTACAGTCAACCACGGTGGATTTTCGTCAGTGATGACAGAGGCAATCCACCTAAAAGGTGTTTTCTTTTGTCTGAACTGTTCCACATGGGCATCTAAATCCGTCTGGGCTTTTGGTGCTATAAAGTTCGGGCCATAAATGAAATGCTGAATGGTGCTCTCTGAGATGCCGACCTGGACCCTCATTACTTGCTCTCCAAGGCTGTCTGTGATTTCAGACTCTTACCTTTTTCACACATATTTGTCAATGTAGCCGCATATGCCGCATAAAACTCACGGACTAGCACCGGGTTATATGGATCACCCGGACGACTCATCCACTGAAATCCATAATGATCGTATAGCCTCTTGATGTCGGCCATGTCATTTAAAGCAGCAGCTTTAATCTCTACCTCTTCATGGATGCTTCACCATGGGTGCCCTTTATCATTCAAGTCCAAACCTTCATGGTAGAACCGGGATGTACCCTCAATAGCCCATCGGACCCTCCCCTGCACTCCGCTGGTTTTTCATCTAAAAGTCAGGGGAGCTACGGGGATAGCCGTATCCACTTGTGGCTCTGTAGCAATAGGAACCTCTTCGCTGGGTTTGCTAACACTCTCATCATTACTCTGGCAAGCACTTTCTGAATCTGACTCTGAACCATTTTTGTTCTTGCTGCCCAAAGCTATAGCATCCCCAGATTCAGACTATTCGGAACCGCTTCCTTGTGGTGATGAACCAGACTCGCCCTCTCCTTCTTCATACTGAGGAGAGGTGGTCTGTGCTTGGACCTTTGCTTGCTGCCTAGTGGTCCGAGTTACTGCTTCTGGGTCTGAGTCAATAGTATAAACCTCTTCGGATCCACTGTCTTCTAACTCAGAGGCTTCATCTTGTAGTTGTCTTTTCTTTCGGATCATTGCCTTTGAGTCTTTGGCTGCAACCTTCTTCTGAGTATTTTTTGGTGGCATGGTACCTGCGGGGTGGAATTCATTAGTACAAATAGTCAATGACACAATAGAAGTATAATGCTGCAGGCACAGACTACGAATTAGTCTACGACCCGTAATCACAGAGTATGGGTCATCAACCCATTCGTGGTTGCAACAAATATTTTTCATTGTCATGGATTACGACTAAGTTGACAAACCATGCTCTGAAACCACGGGTCCGTCCTGTGAGTCGTCATTTAGATTCAGAACATGGTCATTTTTTCTTTAAAGTTGTTTTAGTGACCATGAGTCATTAAGACGGTCCGTATTTGTGAAATACGGTTCATCTTGTGAATCGTGGTTCATCATTCAGAGGACATCAGGTGGGGATTAGATTATACGAGTAATTTTACGGTCTGTAACTTGAATTATGGTCCATAGATTCACTCGTAATTTCTGAGTAACCATTTTTACGATCAAAAACTCCCTCCTTCTTCAATTTTACAAAGTTTATTAAGTTTCACAACCTCAATTTCTAAATTTTCAAAATTCATACCTATCACACATCACATATCTTTCACATATTCATCTAGGGCTTCATAATTTTGAGGTTTAATCGAAACAAGAGCCCTAGCCTCAATCTGTTCTAAGAAAAAGAACAAAAAGGGAGAATAGAACTTACCCTTGATGATCAAAGTAATTTTCTCGTTCGTGTGATTGATTTGAGCATGCAATAGGTCGAAATATTATTTGTTGAACTTAATTGGGAGTTTGAGTAGGATTGGGAGTGAAAGAGGGGGAATTTTGATTCTTTTCTTTTCAAAAATGGTTGTTTGCCTTAATGAGTGGAAGGGAAGAAGAATCGAAGCCGGACCGGGTTTTAATTTTAAAGTTTAGGCAGACCCATGGCCCGACTGCTCACTGTACCTGGGACCGATGAGATAAAACTATGGTCCGTTATTTGGAATGATGGACCGCAGTCTAACTCATGGTTTTGTGCTCTGACCTTACCAGCTGCCAGGAATGATGATAGAATATCCGATCCGTCATTATAAAGGACGAACCATCTTGCCGAGTCGTCGTCTGTTTCTTCAGAGGCCTATTAATGTTACTCCAGGAACCACGAGTTGGTCGATGGTCCGTCGTTTTAAATCACAAACTGTAAACTCATTCGTGATTTCTGCGGAATCCTGCAGTGGTATTCTTTTCTCCTCACCTACACAAAAAACAAACATTAGTCTTGGGTTGCCTCCCAAGCAGCGCCTGATTTAACATCGCGGCACGACGCGAGTGTTTTGGCTACTCATGCTTTTCCAAAACACTTTCACAAAGGTAAATATAACAAAATAAAAAGAAACAAATCCATGGATTGCCTCCCATGCAGTGCCTGATTTAACGTTGCGGCACGACGCAGGTTGGTTGATTACTTAGACTTCATCAAGCTCCATGGGTGAGACAAATTCATCAAGGCTCCAGGCTTCAATTGTTTTGAGCTCCTCTAATGTGCCAAAATAAGCTTTAATCCGTTGTCCATTAGCCTTGAACTTTTTTCCTTCATGACTTTCAAGTTAAACGGCCCCATGAGAAAACACTTGTACCACCTTCAATGGTCCAATCCACTTCGACTTTAACTTGCCAGGAAATAAGCGAAGTCTAGAATTGAAAAGCAGGATCAAGTTACCCGGCTAGAAGTTTCTCTTTTCTATCTTACGGTGATGTTACAACTTTATCTTCTGTTTATACAAGGCTGAACTCTCATAAGCATTCCGAAGGAACTCATCCAACTCAGTCAATTGCCCAAGCTACTAGAATGATGCCTCAGACCAATCTAAGTTCATCTTCTTCAATGCACACATGGCCTTATTCTATAACTCAGCCGGGAGATAGAACGCCTTACAAAACACAAGTTGATATGGTGACATACCTATTGGGGTCTTGAATGCAGTCCGGTACGCCCACAAAGCATCATCTAACTTTCACGACCAATCCTTTCTGTTGGCATTGAAAGTCTTGGACAAGATTGACTTTATCTCTCTGTTGGAAACCTCCACTTGCCCACTCATCTGAGGATGAGAAGGGGTTGAAACTTTTTGTTTTACTCCATATTTCTCAAGCAAAGCACGAAATATCTTGTTACAAAAGTGAGAGCCTCCATCACTAATTATTACCCTTGGCGTACCAAACCTGGAGAAGATGTTCTTTTTCAAGAACGCTGTGACACACTTGCCTTCATTACTGGGAAGCGCTACTGCCTCCACCCACTTAGATACATAGTACACAACCACCAATCTATATTGGTTTCCATTGGACATCACAAAAGGACCCAGAAGTCTATACCACAAACGTCAAACAACTCAATCACAAGGATGGGATTAAGAGGAAGCTCATGCCTCCTTGATATGCCTCCTTCCCTTTGACATCTGGTGCAAGCCTTAGCAAACTCATGGGCGTCTTTGTGAATAACCAACCAATAGTAGCTGCATTGTAAGATCTTATGCGCAGTCCAGATACTACTATGTCACGCCCCGAGGTTACCCCCTAGACGTAACACGGGACTTGGGACCATAAGTGCCCAAGCTAACCCTTGGTCATAGCATTCTCAAGCATAACAAAGGATAAGCGGAAGCATAATAGATAAATCCAGAATGACATAAATAGATAATCAAGTCAAATAGGAATATAAAATCCATAAAGAGACTCAAAAGTTGTCTATGTCTGAAAAGTCTCTACTCATGACATTTAGAGTTGCTAGGACAAGACCCTAGCTAACTCAAAGTGCGTAAAATACAATAGCTAACACTGACTAAGAACATAACTAGTTCTCGATCTAAGAGGACTCACCAACAGCTGACAGAAGGTGGCTTGGAAGATCTAACCACGGGTCTGAGAAGGAACACCTGAATATGCATCATCAAAGGATGCAGCGCGAGATATGCGTCAGTACTATAGGATGTACCGAGTATGAGAGCGATGCATGAACATGATAAAAACCGTTAAAACATACTTAAAATGACTTGTTACATAAATAAAGGACATGAATAAGTATTAAGATAAGAGATATAAGACATGAAAGAAAACTTAAGTTCAAAGTGTAGAATCATATAACTTCATATTTTGAAAATGATCATGTGGGAGTTTCTCTTAACTGACATAAACCATGCTGAGCTACATGGAGTCCATTGTCATGTACCTCCACTGAAAAGGGTTGTCCTAAACGACCAAAGTTAGAACCATGTCATACCAGGATCCTGTCATAATAAGCCATAGAGGGTAACCTACGATGGCAACATAGTTTTAGACTTGGGTTATCTGAACCCTCGTCTCTCGGTGCTAAATACTACTCCCAAAACATATAACATGAGCTCATATACATGTGACATATCTGATGCCAAACTTATTCATAAAATGTTCATACCCTGGATGTCATACTACTCATTAATCAAAGTTTAGAAATCGATTCATGAGCACTGATGGAACATCGGGTGTCTTGCATTGCATCATAATTCATAACTTGAAAACTTCCATGTCCTTAGTTCAATTTCATAATAATATACACTTTCATTAAACATAAGAACTAGGCATGCACTTGCTTGAAATTCATGAAATCATGCCATTATTTTCCCGAATTTCTTAAATCACTTCATGCATGTAGGATTCACAATAATTAACCTTCCATTCATGAAATAGGAGTTCATATGTAAAAACCCATGCAAAATCATGCATTTTAACAGAATTTCATAATAAAACCATGAGAAGGCAATATATATCAAAACCCATAAGAATTGGGTAAAAACCCTAATTTAACCCTAATTTGAACGTTCATGAAATCACAAATTGAAATTTGGGGTTTTGGGCAGAAGGGTGAGAGGAACCCATTGTTGAATACCCACATACCTTGATTGAAGCTAACCCACTTGAATTGAAAAGACTTAGGAGACTTAAACTTGGAGCTTGAGAACTTGAGCTTGAGAGAGTTCTTTTCCTTTTGGGGAGATGAATGAGGTAATTAGAAGGGACTTAGGCTAATGAGGGTGGAAACCCTTCTAGAAATAGCCAAAACAACATCATTTAGGAGTTAAAAGGGTGGGTAATGACTAAAATACACATGGGATTTAATTAAGAAAAAGCTGGAAAATGGGTCGGTTCAGGAATCATGGGTCTGTTCTATGGGTCATCATTTGAACCACGACTCGTGGTTCCAACTCGCGGTTCTTGGCCAACTAATTAGGTTGTGGAAAGTAATCTACAGGTCAACAGGACGGACCCATAGAATGGATAATGGATCGTCAATTGGACTCTTCATTACTGGGGACCTAGATGGTCTATGGATCAACCCATGACTCAGAAGGATGGTCCGTCATTTGAATGACGGGTCGTAGAACTGAGTCGTTGTTTTCATAAGGACTTGTCATGCCTCTGATCTGGTTCTATGAGTCAACAGGACGGACCCGTGGTCTGAACCACAGTCCATAGAACAAACTCGTGGTTCCAGACCAGAGACTAAATCAACAGAAGGGAACCACGATTCAATTCTACGACCTGTGGTTCGAACCACGGTCCATGGTTTGGGCCCGTCATTCCTGGAAACATGAAAATTTTCTGAGTTTCAGACTTAGATAGCTTGTTTGATTTCTGAGGTGTTACAAGATCTCCCCCTTGGGATCATTCGTACTCGAATAAAGACTAAAAAAGGGAAAATTGAAGAGGAAAACAGCCCAACCAGTAACAAAACATGGAATTCAAGGAATAAACATGAAAACTAAACTTTTCAACTTAAAACATGGTTAAATCAACTTCGAAAACATGAATGCATGCTAGGATCTTGAGAGTAACTGATGGAGTAGTATCGGAGGAACATACTAAGGATGAAACTATTACCTCAAGTTGGAACAGAATCAGAAGGAAAGAGATGGGGATATTTGGCCTTCATGGCCTCTTCCGCTTCCCAAGTAGCTCCTTCAACAAGCTGATTTCTCCAAAGAACTTTTACTGAAGCAACTTCTTTGTTCCTCAACCTCCGAATCTGATGATCAAGGATTTCTACGGGGACCTCCTCATAGGTAAGATTATCATTCACACCTACATCCTCCAAAGGGACAATCAAGGTCAGATCACCAATATACTTCTTCAATAAGGAAACATGGAAAACTGGATGAACCGCTTCGAAATCCAATGGCAAATCCAACTCATAAGTGACCTTACCAACCTTTCTCAAAATCCGATAAGGACCTAGAAAACAGGGACTAAGCTTCCTTTCTTGTCAAATCTCATCACACCCTTCATGGGTGACACGTTTAGAAAAACCCAATCATCAACTCCAAATTCTAATTCCCTCCTTCTCACATCCGCGTGTGATTTTTGTTAACTCTGAGCGGTCTTCAACCTCTTCGTAATAAGCTGAACTTTTTCCATGGTCTCATGAACCAAATATGGACCAATCAAGGCTGCCTCACCTACCTCAAAACAACCAATAGAAGATCTACATCTCCAACCATAAAGTGCCTCATAAGGAGCCATCTGGATGCTAGAGTGAAAGTTATTGTTGTAGGCAAACTATATAAGAGGTAAGTGATCATCCCAATTACCTTTGAAATCAATCACACAAGCTCTTAACATATCCTCCAAAGTTTGAATATTATGCGCTGCCTAGCCATCTTTCTGCGGGTGAAAAGTTGTGCTAAGCTTCACCTGTGTACCAAGACTTCTCTGAAACGACCTTAAAAACTGAGAAGTAAACTGAGTACCCCTATCTAAAATTATGGACAAAGGAATACCATGCAATCGAACTATCTCCCAGATGTATAGTCTGGCATAGTCGTTTGCTGAATCCATAGTCTTAACAGCCAAGAAATGGGATGATTTAGTCATTCAGTCAACAATCACCCAAATTGAATCATGTTGCCTTCGAGTATGAGGCAAACCTGTAATGAAGTCCATATTGATCGCTTCCCATTTCCAAGTGGGAAGGTCAATATCCTAAATCATGCTACCGGTCGTTGGTGCTCTACCTTCACCTACTGATAGTTGGGACACTTAGCCACAAAACCGCCTATGTCCGTCTTCATACCAGTCCACCAAAAGACTTCCCATAGATCACGGTACATCTTGGTCCAACCGGGGTGGATGGAATATCTGGAACTATGAGCCTCAGTCAGAATCTGCTATCTCAACCCATCTACATCTGGCACACATAGTCGACCCTAATAACTAAGTTCACTATCTCCTCCTTGGGAGAATACCTCAACCTTTTACTGATGGACTGCACCCTTAAGCTGAAGTAAAATGGGATCATTGTCTTGTTTTGCCTTAACTTCTGCTACCAAGGATGATTCGGAACCATTCTAAACAATAACACCACCTTTATTCGAGTTCATAAGGCAAACTCCCAACCGAGATAGCCTATGAACCTCCTTAACCAGTTCTTTCTTTCCTTCTTCGACTGAAGACACACTACCCATCGACAATCTACTAAGTGAATCTTCCACAACATTGGCCTTACCCGGATGGTAAAGCAAACTCATGTCATAATCCTTAAGGAGCTGAACCCATTTCCTTCGTCACAAATTCAATTCCTTCTGAGTGAACTCATACTGAATACTCTTATGATCGGTGAATACATCCACATGCACCTCATACAAATAATGTATCTAAATCTTCAAAGCAAAGACCACGGTTGCTAACTTAAAATCATGAGTAGGGTAGTTCTTCTCATGAATCTTAAGATTTCTAGAGGAATAAGCAATAACCTTACCACGCTGCATCAAAACATAACCCAAGCCCATCCTAGAATCATCACAATACACAACAAAATCATCTAGGCCCTTGGGTAGAGCTAACACTGGAGCTGTGGTCAATCTAGTCTTCAATTCCTGAAAGTTCTTCTCATACAAGTTGGACCACTAAAATTTTACCTTTTTTCGAGTCAATCAGGTCAAAGGGGAAGCAATGGAAAAATATCCTTCAACAAACCTCCTGTAGTATCAGCCAAACCCAAAAAGCTTCTAATATCAAACGGGGAAGTGGGTCTAGGCCATTTCTTTACTGCCTCTATCTTTTGAGAATCAATCTGGATACTATCTTTAGTCACAATATGACCCAGAAAAGCAACATACTACATCCAAAACTCACACTTGCTAAACTTAGCAAATAACTGTTGGTCCTTGAGAGTTTGCAACACAACACTCAAATGGTCCGCATGGTCCGCATGCTCCTCCTCACTCCGAGAGTAGATGAGGATATCATCAATGAAAACAATCATAAACATATCCAGGTATTGTTTGAACACACGGTTCATCAAATCCATAAAGGCTGCAGGAGCATTTGTTAGACCAAAAGACATCATAACAACTTCATAATGACCATATCGAGTTCTGAAGGCTTCCTTTAGAATATCACACTTTCTAACACGAAGTTGATGATAACCGGATCTAAGGTTGATTTTGGAGAAGAAATTAGCACCCTGAAGCTGATCGAATAAGTCATCAATCCTAGATATGGGATATTTATTCTTGATTATGACCTTCTTCAACTGACGGTAGTCAATACATATTCTAAGAGAACCATCTTTCTTTCAAACAAATAAAACCAGGGTACCCCATGGAGAAATGCTAGGCCTGATGAAACATTTATCAAGAAGATCCTTCAACTGATCCTTTAACTCCTTAAGCTCTGTGGGAGCCATTCTATAGAGAGGAATAGAGATAGGATTCGTATCTGGGAGAAGATCTATCCCAAAGTCGATCTCCCTCTCGGGAAGGACTCCGGTTAAATCCTCAAGAAACACTTCTGTAAACTCATTCACAATAGGAACAGACTGAAGGTATGGGGTTTTGGACTACGTTTCTATAACCTGCACTATGTGATAAACATACCCCTTTGAAATCATCTTCCTAGCCTTAAGATAAGATATGAAACGACCTTTCGAGAAAGGGGGGCTACCTTGCCATTCTAAAATGGGTTCATTTGGAAACTTGAAACTTACAACCCGAGTACGACAATCAACGGAAGCATAATAAGCATGTAGCCAATCCATACAAAAAATTTCATCTCCTTTAACTCCTTAAGCTCTGTGGGAGCCATTCTATAGAGAGGAATAGAGATAGGATTCGTATCTGGGAGAAGATCTATCCCAAAGTCGATCTCCCTCTCGGGAAGGACTCCGGTTAAATCCTCAAGAAACACTTCTGTAAACTCATTCACAATAGGAACAGACTGAAGGTATGGGGTTTTGGACTACGTTTCTATAACCTGCACTATGTGATAAACATACCCCTTTGAAATCATCTTCCTAGCCTTAAGATAAGATATGAAAAGACCTTTCGAGAAAGGGGGGCTACCTTGCCATTCTAAAATGGGTTCATTTGGAAACTTGAAACTTACAACCCGAGTACGACAATCAACGGAAGCATAATAAGCATGTAGCCAATCCATACAAAAAATTTCATCTCCAACTCTACTAAATCCACTGAAGTGACTCTATGAAGGAGTGAGATAGGGCAATTTCAGTAGATTCTTTTTGCTAAGACTGGGGGGGGGGGGGTTCCTACCATTTTGTATTTTTTTTTATAATTATTGTCGCGTAGCGGAATTAATCTAATTGTTTCTTTTATGTTTTTCGGTATTTTATATCTTGGGTTCTTTGATACATTTCTATCCTAAATAATGGGTCTGTCTTTTTCTTATATTATAATTTATTCTTATTAGTTGGATATAATGATGTATTCTAGATCCAGTTGTAATTAAGGTTGTGTCTAATTCCTTTAAATCTTGGTGGAGTAATCTTCTTTGTTTTTTACTTAGTTTTTTATTTTCTGAAATTTGTCCTAAATATACCTGTTTCTTTTCTATCAGAGTCTCGTAGTACTCAGAGTATAATTCTTTTAAAGTTTTGGCGTACCAGTATATTTCTTGGGTTAAAATTACGTCTTTTTCGTACTTCTTTTTAGAATTCTTTTTAGCTATTCTATTAATAGTTTTTTCGGTAATATTATGATGTATAAAGAGTATTTCTAGAGTTTCCATATTTATTATTAATCTGAATCTGTTATTTCTAGATCTGAATATATTTCCCAATCGTCATCTATATTTAATCTTTCTAGATCTATTCCATACCATTGGGATTTTTCATTAAATATCTTTTCCCATATAATTCTTTTTAATTCTACTATCTTTATATCTTTTAATGCATATAAAACTAATGCTTTTATAATTATTTCTTATTTTATTATGCAAATAGGTAGTCATAGTAATACCATCCATATTTATGTTCATGCTTTGCTTTTATCAATTAATTCCCTCATACCATAGCATGTTAATAACATTATATTCGATTATTACAGACTAGATTATTTTAAACCATATTCCCTTGTTAGTTAACACCGTACTTTCAAAGGTACTTTCCCCTCCTAGATAATGCCACTCTGTCTACTCCCCTCATGGCTTCCTTGCCTTGGTTTCGACCTCCGGACATTATTTTCGGATTGTTTCCCCTTTTTCCTCATGTTAACAAACTCAAAAATATGATTCAAATAATTCTAGTAAATAATAACGAATATAAACTTATTTAATCATGCTATGATACTTAGGAATTAATAAGTTTAGCTATGCATAATTATAAATGGATATACCTTGGTAGTATCTTCTTACTCCATATTGCTAGAAATTTTATATTATTTCTGAGAATATTTTTGTTTTCAAAGAAGGTTGCTCTCCGTGTAGAAAGTCTTCCCTCCTTTTGCCATAATGGCTATCTATTTATAAGAGGATTTCTATACATGTCTTTTTCCTCTTCTATCTCTCCTAACTCTATTTTACACATGTTTTTATACTATTCCTACTTTACAACTCCACAAAATTCTAAACTAAAATTCTAAACTACTTACTATTTCTACTTTACACCTCCACAAAATTCTAAACTACTTTTACTATTTTTACTTTACACCTTTACATAATACCAAACTACTATGACTTACAGATGTTTAAAAATAATTTACATATCATAATTTACATATCTGTTGATTCTTATCTTCGTGGAATCTGCGTATTATCTTTTTATTCCAGCTGTACGTCTGGGATCACATTATCTTCTCCTTGGCATCTTGAACATTGATGATCTGGATATTTGTGATTGATTATCTTGCAATATCTTGTCATTAAATCTGTTGATATAAAATCTCTTCTAATAGCTCTTGTCAATGGTTGCTGTTCCGGTCTTAATAGGCTAAGTGCCCATTGTCTTATTTCTTCCATATCTGCTACTCTTTCTTCTCTGCAAGTTGAGTAGATCATGGTTTGCTCCCTTGCATAATAACTCCAAATAGGATTTTTATTTAAATAATTTGATGATAACTCATTCAAAATCGTAGCTATTCCAATAATTCTTTTTCCAGCATAAAACTCTGGTATCTCAGCTCTGGTTATCTCTTCCTGCTCTTCTATCTTTTCTGGGATGATCATATCTCTAGTTAATCCTATCTTTATGACTTGAATCACCGGCTTAATTTCATCATATAATATCTCCGCTGGTGCTGAATATACTCTTATATAAAATAATGTACCTTTAGTTATTCTCTTATATTGCATAAATGCTTTATGTAACTCTGGCAGTGTAGCTATCTCGTCTCCTATTTTTGTATATACGGTATTTAGTAATCCATAATTGTAGCAAGTCGCTACTAGATTTGCATTTGTTCTTGGTAATGCAATTAGCTTGTTGTATCCTTGTAGACTCTGGGTAATATAGTCTTCTTCTGAATTGGTGGTAGTTTTTGATCTGGGGTTTTTATTTAGAAAGGTTTGTATTTTATAAATATTTTCTATGTATGCTCTGGTAATATGGTTGTAGGTCTTTTTATCTTGGTCCAAACTGTCTTTGTATGTATTTACTTGTGGTGGTATAAATGGGGTTTTTGGAGTATATGGTGTTTCAAATAGTTTATTTAAATTTGTATTGACATATCTTCTTTCTTCCTTTATAGATGATCTGCTTGTAGATACACCTGCATGAAGTAAATTATTATGGGTTTTTAGGTGTTTCCCAACGTCACCTTGTAGCTCTGGAAGTTTTGTGTCTTCCGATCGACATAGCTCCGCATTCTTATTGTCATGCTGCTGACTAGCTTTGATTTGTTGTATCTCTTTATTTATACTATCGACCTCTTTACAAAGAGTCGTCATAACTTTGAGTAAATCTTCCATAGTGGTAGTTTCCTCAGTCTGAGTAGCTTTGTCTTGATATGTAATCTACGATTATATTTTTGTTAGTACAAATTACTTCAATTGTAAATGTGAAGTTCAATATATTCAATACGAGTCTTCGTATCTCGTTGGTTGTAACTGAATCCTGTACTTTTTTTTGTCAACCCACCATTTTACCTGCGTATTATCTGTTCTAATAACAAATTTATTATATACAATATATGGTTCAAAAGCTAATAAACATTTGTATATTGAATATAGTTCTTTTCTATTTATTTCTCATTTTATTTCGGGATTTGTAAATGTACCTGAATAATATCTACAATGATGCTCTATTTTTTCTTTATCGTACCTGTATTTTAATACTCCTCCATAGCTAATTTCACTTGCATCGGATTCTACTATATAGACAAATTTTCTATTTTCTTCTGGAAAGCATAGTTTTGGTAGGTTTTTACATAGTAATTTTATCTTCCTTATCTGTTCCTGGTCTTTATTATCAAAGTGGTATTCTACATCCTTTTTTAATTTTTTGTGTAATGGTTTTAGATTTTCTGCCAATTTTGGTATATATTCTCTTACTTGATTTACTAGTCCTAAAAATGATTGTAATTTCTTCTTTGTATCTATTTGTTCATCAGAATTTATTATTTTCTGTACTATATGTGGCTGCATTTTTATGCCATTTTTATCTATTTCTATTCCTAAGAATTCTATTTGGTTTTTCATTATTTCAGCTTTTTTCTTACTTAGGCTAATTCCTGAATATGTAACAATATGTATGAATTTTTCTAGTAGTTTTATATGTTCATCTTGCGTTTTTGAATACAAAAGTATATCATCTATATATACTATACAATTTTCTAATTGGTTAAAATAATTATCCATAAAATGCTGATATCTACCTGGTGCATTTTTATATCCAAAAGGTAATACATTCCATTCATAAAATCCTTGAGGTACTGTGAATGCTGTTAATTTTTTAGATTCTTCTTCTAGCTTAAGATGGTAAAAGCCTGATTTACAATCAAACTTACTAAAATAATTGTATCCTTGGACTTGTCTTATTTTTAATATCTTATTGGGTATTGGATAATTGTATGTTTTAGTTTTAGCATTTAAGTTTCTATAATCAATAACCATTCTACTTTTTCCTCTTTTTTGTTCGCTATGTTTGTTTACTATAAATGCTGGGCTTGTATGTTTACTATTACTTTCTTGTATATATTTGTTTTCTAACAATTCTTTTATGTGCATTTTGAATTCATCTAAATCATCAAAATTATATTTTAAAGGTTTCTGGGTAATTATACTATTTTCATCAATTAATTCTATTTTTACTTTAGTTTTATGTTTTTCCCATCCTTTTAAGGGATTTTCACTATATAATGGTTCTAATTGTTCTTGAATAATTTTTAGTTTATCTATAGCAAATATGATTAGTTCTATCCTATGTTCATTTGTTTTTATATTTTCTAATTTCTGAGTAATTTTCTCACTTCCTTTTATCCATGGGGCAGTTTTTCTGGTTTTATTATATACTCTTTTAGCTCCTACTTTGTGTTTACATGGTGTCGTAAACCACCAGTGTGTCTTTGTTATTATATGTGGATATAGTTTTTCTAGAAAAGGCATTCCTAGAAGTATATCCTTATTTGTGAATTCATAACTATATATTTCTTCTATAGTTAATATTTTATCCCATATTTGTAATTTTACATTTCTTGCTTTATGATTTATCATGCTTCCTTCATTATTAAATCCTGTTACTACTATTGGTGTAGTTAATTTTTCCCATTTTTCATCTGGTAGACAATTATGTTTACACATATTAGCTTCTGCTCTTGTATCTATCATTGGGGTATAATATCTGTTATAGTAATTTTCTACTATTATTTTAGCAAGTATGTAGATTTTCATTTTTCTCTTACATTGTCCGTTTTATTATGACTTTCTTATTTTTATAAGTAACGGTTAACTGTGTGTTTTCTAAATTATATGGTTTCATATCTTCTAACCATTTTATTCCTAATATGATGTTTTTATCTCCGTGATATATTTTAAATTTTATTACCATTGGTATTCCGCCAATGATTATTTCTTTTTCTACTGATTCTCTGAATGCTGCAAATTCTTTTGGTAATTCCGGGTGTTCTATAGAATTTATTTCTTCTTCTGTTACTAATTCTCTTGTTATATAATTTTCCTCTTGTCCTGTGTTTATTATTATAATGAATTTTCTTTGTTCTAATATTCCGGTTATATAATAGTGATTTGGCTCTATTTCTTTTATTGTTACTGAATTTCTTGATGACTGGGGTGTGTCACTACAACTTTTCCTTTTGGAAGTACTTATTCTATCACTTACTATTTCTAAGTTTTCTTCTATGTCTATTTCTTTGTAGCTATAATCATTGTTATCTATTACTGAGATAATTTGTTCAAATGGGTTTTCTATTTTTATTCTATTAATTTTATTCTTTGCTGTTATTTTATGTTTTGTTGTTAAGACGTATAAATTTTTACATCTTGCTGTAAATACTTTACTACCTGGGGCTAGTTCAATACCTGTCATTTTCCAATATAGTACTAATGATTTATCTATATTACTGTCATTTATTGCTACTGAATAGTTAGCACTTATTATGAATTTAAACTTCTGGTATATTAAATTTCCTTTTACTGCACTTATTATGCTTTTTTCTATAGGTTCAATTATTCTATCATCTGCTAAATATATTTCTATAGGTGTGTCTATGCCTTCTTTAAAACATGCCTTTATTAATATTTCTGTTCCTCCTAGATGTACATATCTTATTGGTTCTTTAGCTTGAATTGCTTGTATTTCTTTGTTTATTATTCTCTTATTTATTATAGGAATTCTTGCTTTTCCTCTAGTATATTTACAGTCTATTATATGTTCTTTCTGACTTACCACATAGTATTCTTCCTTTTGTCTTTTAAATATATTTTTTAGTATTGGTAATTTGAATATTTTTTCTACACTCAAATCCAATTCTTTTCCTTTTATTTGTTCAAATATATTTACATCAAATATTACTTTCTTTTCTGAGGATTCTTCATTTACATGTTCTTCTTTATTTATTATTTGTACTTCTTCTTCATTCATTATCGTCTGATTCTTCTTTTTCTAATTCTTCATTTAGTTCATTTTCAGATAATTCATATATACTATCATCATCGCTTAGTTCATAGTCTAAATATTTTAATTCCATGTATTCTTCATTATTTATTATTATTTCTGCTATTTGTTTTTTCTTAGGATTTTTAGGCAATCTACAATCTCTAGCTAAGTGTCCTAATTTTCCACAGTTATAACACGTACATTCTGTTATTTTCTTTTTCGGTTTAAATGGTCTTTTATTATTATAATTTTTTACATAATATCTTCGTCTAGGCCTTTTATTTCTATATAGGGATTTATATCTTTTAAATTTTCCTCTTTTTCTATTCTTTTTGTAGTAGCTATCTACACATCCAAATTGGGGTGCTATCCTATCTTTACAACATGATAGGTTTTGTATTATGAATTTTTCCATCCTTCTTTTTTCTTTATATTTTTCACATATACTTGAATACCAATTTTGTAAAAATCTTACCATTGCTCCTAGTGTATCTTGTAATCCTGCTGTATCCCAGTCTTTTATTATTCTAGAACTAAATGGTTCTGGTAATTTTGTAAAATATAATTTTCTTACTTCTTTTGCTTCTTCTGGCGTATATTTTCCTTTGTAATAATATTCTCTAAATACACATGTATATTCGTCTATATGACACATATTACATATTGCTAATTTTAGCATTAAATTTCTATTTAGTTGTTTATCCTTATTTTGTTCTTCTGTTTCTGTGGTTGTACTACTAAACTCATTTCGTATTGCTACTTCATATTTTTTTAAAATATCAATAGAAGTAGTTGCCGTTTTATCATCTATAGTTTTGTTATTTCTTAGTGTATTTATATAATCTTCTGATAAATTGAGTAACCATAATTTTACCGTTCCTAAAAGTGTTCGTTCTATATATCCTGGTGTTTCTGCTATGCTTATTTTATTATCTATTAGCTGTTTTGCTATATATCCTATCCATAGTTGAATTGCTTTATTTATGTCTGTTACGCAGTCTAATTCTAAGAAATTACTATTCTGATTAGTTGATTTTGGAGTCCATTTTCTATTTATTCTTTTATCCCATAAACTGTTTTGTCTATCGGATTGCTCATAACTTACTGTATAGTATACTGGATTCAACACTTTTGGGTTTTTAACTCCTGATGTACTAGCTTCTTGTTCTTTTTCTTTTTCAACATCTCCTGCATTTATCTCAATTTCCTCATCTATTTTTTCTAGATTTGTTATCATTTCTGTATAAGTTTCGCTTATTTCTGAATTTTGTTCTGTCTGATTATTATTTATTTCGTTTATACCTAGTTCCTCTTCAATTGGTTCTTCTATTTGCAATTTTTCTTTAAAATTTTCTATTTCCGTTTTTAATTTTGTCTCAATTTCTTTTTCTTTTTGTTTTGCCGCATATAATTCTTTTAACTTGGTTAATTCTTTTTCTAATGCTATTATCCTATCATTTTTTATTTCTTCAATTTGTTGTATTTTTTGTTTTGCTTGTTGTTTAATGATAGTTATCTCATTTTTCTGGTCTATTTCTTCATTTTCTCTAGCAAGTCTTACCATTGCCGTCAAACTATCTTCTAGTCTCAAAGATTCTTTTTCTAACATTAGACTTAGATTATCTCCTATTTTTTTATATCGTCGTCCTAAATTTGAAAATATAATCTTTATTTTTAATCCGTCGTGATTTTCATATGTTTTTTCGTCTATAGCAAATTCTTCTTTATTCATTTATAAATTATGTTGTACTTTGTATTCTAAACTATCTATTTGTAATTGTAAGTAAAATATAGTTTTCCTTTGTGCTTTGATAGATTCTTTACAAACTCCTGCAACTATATTATAATTAAGTCTATTTTGCCTGTGTTTTAATTCTTGTCTTTTTACTATAATTATTTCATTGAGATTTTGTCTGTATTCGTTAGTCATTGTTTCTTTAAGTATTTGATATATTTATATTCTATTTTAGATATTTTATCTATTAATTTATTTAATTTGTCGTTATCAGTCTTTGTAATATTAAGTTGTTTATATTCCGGATATAGATTTTCTAATTGTCTTTTTAATTTTCTTATCTTTCTTCTAGTATGTTTCAAATCATCCATAACTCTGATACCAATAGGAGTAGAAACACAAAAGGGTTCTAAAAGCAATTCAGGACAAGTTTTAAATTTGCATGCTACATAAGGAGTCACAAAAGATAAAGAGGCACTGGGGTCCAACAAAGCATACACATTGAAAGAGAAGACTTTCAACAAGTCAGTGACAACCTCTGGGAACCCTCCTGGTCCTGACAAAAGGACATAGCATATAGACGATTCTGGCGCTGACCACCAAAACTAGAAGTTGTGCCCTGCTGGGCTGGTTGACCTCCTGGGGCTGCTGGAGCAGACTGAGCCTTACTACCACCCTGCCCCCTCTTAGGTGAAGGGAAATTTCTAACCATGTGTCCAGCCTGTCTACACCCAAAGCATGCTCCCATGCCCGCGCGACACTCTCCCTGGTGATTCTTCCCACACTTGTTGCAAATGGGATGGGATGGTCCTCTAGTAACACTCCCCTAAGACTGCGAATAAGAACCAGATCCTCTACCACTGTGATCATGATGAGGCCTTAGGTCCTGGGTAGGAGTACTAGCAAAAGAATGAATGGGTCCTGATGACTTCTTCTGAAACGAGGAGTGGTGCCTACTACCGGACCTCTGATAGCAAAAACCTGAACTCTAGGATCTAACTCTCTTGTTCTCCTTACCCATCTCCCTAAGCTTGTCCTCCTCGATCTGGTGAGCATAACCTATGAGCCTGGAAATGTTCATATCACTCAACAGCATAGCAGACCTGCACTCCTTCTTCACCATGTCTGAAACCCCATAGATAAACTCCCTCCTTCTTCAATTTTACAAAGTTTATTAAGTTTCACAACCTCAATTTCTAAATTTTCAAAATTCATACCTATCACACATCACTCATATTTCACATATTCATCTAGGGCTTCATAATTTCGAGGTTTAATCGAAACAAGAGCCATGCCTCAATTTGTTCTAAGAAAAGAACAAAAAGGGAGAAAATAACTTACCCTTGATGATCAGAGTCATTTTCTCGTTAGTGTGATTGATTTGAGCGTGCAATAGGTCGAAAAATTATTTGTTGAACTTAATTGGGAGTTTGAGTAGGATTGGGAGTGAAAGAAGGAGAATTTTGATTCTTTACTTTTCAAAAATAGTTGTTTGCCTTAATGAGTGGAAGGGAAGAAGAAGCGAAGCCGGGCCGGGTTTTAATCTTACAGTTTGGGCCGACCCGCGACCCGACTGCTCACTGTACCTGGGACCAACGAGATAAAACTATGGTCCATTATTTGGAATGACGGTCTACAGTCTAAGTCGTGGTTCTGTGCTCTAATATTACCAGCTGCCAGGAATGATGATAAAATATATGATCCATAGTTATAAAGGACGAACCATCCTGTTGAGTCATCGTATGTTTCATCAGAGGCCTATAAATGTTACTCCAAGAACCACGAGTGGGTTGATGGTCCGTCATTTTAAAGCACGAACTGTAAACTCATTCATGATTTCTAGGGAATCCTACAGTGGTATTCTTTTCTCCTCACCTGCACAAAAAATAAACATTAGTCTTGGGTTGCCTCCCAAGCAGCGCCTGATTTAATATCGCGGCATGGCGCGGGTGTTTTGGCTACCCAGATTTTGCCAACACTTCCACAAAGGTAAATACAATAAAATAAAAAGAAAAAATCCATAGATTGCCTCCCATGTAGCTCCTGATTTAACGTTGTGGCACGACGCAGGTTGCTTGATTACTCAGACTTTATCAAGCTCCTTGGGTGAGACAAATTCATCAAAGCTCCAGGCTTCAATTGTTTTGAGCTCCTCTGTTGTGCAAAAATAAGCTTTAATACACTGTCCATTATCCTTGAACTTTTTTCCTTCATGATTTTCAAGTTCAATGGCCCCATAAGGAAACACTTGTACCACCTTGAATGGTACAATCCACTTGGACTTCAACTTGCCAGGAAATAAGCAAAGTCTAGAATTGAAAAGCAGGATTAAGTCACCCGGCTGGAAGTTTCTCTTTTACATCTTCCGGTCATGGTACAACTTCATCTTCTCTTTATACAAGGCTGAAATCTCATAAGCATTCAGATGGAACTCATCCAACTCATTTAATTGCCCAAGCCTCTACAACGATACCTCAGACTAATCTAAGTTCAGCTTCTTCAACGCCCACATGGCCTTATGCTCTAACTCAACCGGGAGATGGAACGCCTTACCAAACACAAGTTGATATGGTGACATACCTATTGGGGTCTTGAATGTAGTCTGGTATTCCCACAAAGCATCATCGAACTTCCGTGACCAATCCTTTACTGTTGGCATTAACATTCTTGGACATGATTGGCTTTATCTCTCTGTTGGAAAACACCACTTGCCCACTCATCTGAAGATGATAAGGGGTTGAAACTCTGTGTTATACTCCTTATTTCTCAAGCAAAGCACGAAACATCATGTTGTAAAATTGAGAGCGTTCATCACTAATTATTGCCCTTGGCGTACCAAATCTGGAGAAGATGTTCTTTTTCAAGAACGTTGTGACACACTTGCCTTCATTACTGGGAAGCGCAACTGTCTCCACCCACTTAGATACATAGTCCACAACCACCAATTTGTACTAGTTTCCATTGGACATCACAAAAGGACCCGTGAAGTCTATACCTCAAACGTCAAACAACTCAATCACAAGGATGGGATTAAGAGGAAGCTCATGCCTCCTTTATATGCCTCCTTCCCTTTGACATTTGGTGCAAGTCTTAGCAAACTCATGGGCATCTTTGTGAATAGTTAGCCAATAGTAGCCGCATTGTAAAATCTTGTGCACAGTCTGGATACCACTATGCAACGCCCTGGCGTTACCCCTAGACGTAGCACGGGACTTGGGTTCACAAGTGCCCCAAGTTAACCATTGGTCATAGCATTCTCAAGCATAAAAAAGGATAAGCGGAACCATAATAGCTAAATCCAGAATCACATAAATTGATAATCAAGTCAAATAGGAATACAAAATCCAGAAAGAGACTCAAAAGTTGTCTATTTCTGAAAAGCCTCTACTCATGACATAAAGAGTTGCTAGGACAAGGTCCTAGCTAACTTGAAGTGCAGAAAATACAATAGCTAACATTGACTAAGAACATATTTAGTCCTCGATCTAAGAGGACTCACCAAAAGATGACAGAAGGTGGCATGGAAACTCTAGACAAGGGTCTGAGAAGGAACACCTGAATCTGCATCATCAAAGGATTTAGTGCAAGATATTTGTTAGTACTATAGGATGTACCGAGTATGAGAGTGATGCATGAACATGATAAAAACCGTTAAAACATACTTAAAATGACTTGTTACATAAATAAAGGACATGACTAAGTATTAAGATAAGAGATATAAGACATGAAAGAAAACTTAAGTTCAAAGTGTAGAATCATATAACTTCATATTTTGAAAATGATCATGTGGGAGTTTCTCTGAACTGACATAAACCATGCTGAGCTACATGGAGTCCATTGTCATGTACCCCCACTAAAAGGGTTGTCCTAAACGACCAAAGTTAGAACCATGTCGTACCAGGATCCTGTCATAATAAGCCACAGAGGGTAACCTACGATGGCAACATAGTTTTAGACTTGGGTTATCTGAACCCTCGTCTCTCGGTGCTAAATACTACTCCCTAAACATATAATATGAGCTCATATACATGTGACATATCTGATGCCAAACTTATTCATAAAATGTTCATACCCTGGATGTCATTCTACTCATTAATCAAGGTTAAGAAATCGATTCATGAGCACTGATGGAACATCGGGTGTCTTGCATTGCATCATAATTCATAACTTGAAAACTTCCATGGCCTTAGTTCAATTTCATAATAACATATATTTTCATTAAACATAAGAACTAGGCATGCACTTGCTTGAAATTCATGAAATCATGCCATTATTTTCCCGAATTTCTTAAATCACTTCATGCATGTAGGATTCACCATAATTAACCTTCCATTCATGAAATAGGAGTTCATATGTAAAAACCCATGCAAAATCATGCATTTTAACAGAATTTCATAATAAAACCATGAGAAGTCAATATATATCAAAACCCATAAGAATTGGGTAAAAACCCTAATTTGAACGTTCATGAAATCACAATTTGAAATTTGGGGTTTTGGGCAGAAGGGTGAGAGGAACCCATTGTTGAATACCCACATACCTTGATTGAAGCTAACCCACTTGAATTGAAAAGACTTAGGAGACTTAAACTTGGAGCTTGAGAGAGTTCTTTTCTTTTTTGGGAGATGAATAAGGTAATGAGAAGGGACTTAGGCTAATGAGGGTGGAAACTTTCTACAAATAGCCAAAATAACATCATTTAGGAGTTAAAAGGGTGGGTAATAACTAAAATACCCCTGGGATTTAATTAAGAAAAAGCTGTAAAATGGGTCGACTTCAGGAATCACGGGTCGGTTCTATGGGTCATCGTTTGAACCACGACCCGTGGTTCTAACTCGTGGTTCTTAGCCAACTAATCAGGCCACAAAAAGTAATTTACGGGTCAACAGGACGGACCCTTAGAATGGATGACGGGTCATCAATTGGACTCGTCATTGTTGGGGACCTAGCTGGTCTCTGGATCAACCCACGACTCAGAAGAACGGTCCGTCATTTGAACAACGGGTCATAGAACTGAGTCTTCATTTTTTCAGTGGGACTTGTCATGCCTCTTATCTGGTTCCACGAGTCGACAGGATGGACCCGTGGTCTGAACCATGGTCCGTATAACCAACTCGTGGTTCCAGACCAGAGACTGGATCAACATAAGGGAACCACGGTTCCATTCCACGACCCGTGGTTCGAACCACGGTCCGTGATTTGGGCCCATCTTTCCTGGAAACATGAAATTTTTTGATGTTTTAGATTTAGATAGAAGGTTCGATTCCTGAGGTTTTACACACTATGATGACTCCCTAACAGGGGATGAATGGAAAGCCTCTAGTAGCTCTATCATCTCAGCTTTGGGCACACATCTACGAATCATAGTGTCATCATACACATGGAATAAGAATGGCTCCTCCTAGAAATACTTCTTGACATTAGACATGAATTTTCTCCTTTGATGAACTGACATATCATCAGGCACCAAATCGCTTGCCAAATAGTTGGCAATGTCAGCAAACCATAGAATCAAATCTTTAGAAGAGGCTAACACTTGTTCATCAGGAAACCAGTCATCTATTACTTGCTCATTATTCATCTTCAACATTGCCTCTTCTTCCAGTCTAGACAAGTGGTCTGCTACCTGGTTCTTTGTACCCTTTCGGTCCATGACTTCAAAATCAAACTCTTGTAGCAGCAACACCCATCGAATCAGCCTTGGCTTAGCATCCTTCTTTGCCATGAGATAAAGAAGAGTTTCATGGTCAGTATGCACCACTACCTTGGTGCCAAGCAAGTAAGATCTGAATTTTTCAAAAGCAAAGATCATAGCAAGCAACTCATGTTCAGTGATAGTATAATTCTTTTGAGCTGGGTTAAGTGCTTTGCGAGCGTAGTATATAGGATGAAGAATCTTTTTTCTCCTATGGCCTAGGATTGCTCCTAGCGCCACTCCACTAGCATTGCACATAACCTCGAAAGGTTGAGACCATTCATGAGAAATAATGATAGTAGTTGAGACCAACTTTTCTTTAAGGCACTCGGATGCCTTCAAACATGCATCATCAAACACAAACTTTACCTCATTCTCCAATAATTTGCACAATGGATTAGCAATTTTTGAGAAGTCCTTGATAAACCTTCTATAGAAACCAGCATGCCCCAAAGAGCATCGAATCCCATTCACTGAAACTGGTGGAGGCAATTTTTCAATCACCTCCATTTTCGCTTTGTCAACCTCAATACCTTTCTTGGAGATCCGATGGCCAAGTGTTATACCCTCTTTCACCATAAAGTGACACTTTTCCCAGTTCAGCACCAGATTACACTCTTCACATCATTTCAGCACAAAACTCAGATGATCCAAGCAAACTTCAAAAGAGACCCACTACCAAAAAGTCATCCATAAATACCTCAATAGTGTCCTCCACTATTTCTGAGAAAATAGACATCATGTAACACTGAAATATTGTTGGTGCATTGCATAAACCAAAAGGCATCCTTTTGAAAGCAAACGTCTCATATGAACAGGTTAAAGTAGTCTTCTCTTGGTCTTTAGGAGCAATCGAAATCTGATTGTATCCCGAATAACCATCAAGACAACAATACCATCCTCTACCAGCAAGACGGTCTAACATCTGATCCATGAACGGCATTGGAAAATGAACATTTTCAGTCCATGCATTCAGCTTCCTGTAATCTATGCATATATGCCAGCTCGTGACTGGCCTCATCAGAATCAACTCATTCTTTGCATTTGGGACTAAAATAATCCCACCCTTCTTTGGCACACACTGAACCGGGCTCACCCACTTGCTATCCGCAATAGGGTAAACCACACCTGCATCCAGCCACTTAATAATCTTCGTCTTGACGGCCTCTTGCATAGGCTGATTCGACCTATGTTGGTGCTCAATACTCAGAATACAATCTGGCGCGAGCTGAATTTTATGTGTACAGATTCCAGGCAAAATCCCAATGATGTCTATGATGGTCCAGCCAATAGCCCTCTTAAACTTCTTCAAAATAGAAACCAGAGCGTCAACCTGCCCTTTAACTAAGTCTGCCGCATTTATAACTGGCAAGGTCTTATTTTCTCCTAGGAACATGTACCGAAGATGAGTTGGAAGCACTTTGAGCTCCAACACTGGAGGCTCCTCAATATATAGTCTGGCAGGCGGTGTCTATCTATTTTTCAAGTCCAAGTCAAGCTTCTTTGGAGCATAGCTGTAAGACCCCATACCAGCTAGTGCTTTAACTATATCGTCATACTCTTCAATATCATCTCCTTCAAAATTCATAATCACGACCACAAGTGCTTCAACACTAAGTCTCTCCTCAATTGGCACAATTAGTTGATCCTCATCAACTACATCAATAATAGAAACCACTCGCATATTATTGTGATGCTTCATAGACTGGCAGACATTAAAAGTAACTATCTCATCATTCAATCTGAACTTCATCTGCCCAGTCTCTAAATCAACCAATGCACATCCGCTAGTAAGGAATGGTCATCCCAAGATGGTAGGAACCTCAAAATCCACCTCGCAGTCAAGAATCACAAAGTCCATAGGGAAGATGAAAGTTTCAACTTTCACAAGCACATCATAGAGAATCCCTACAGCCCTTTTAACTATATGATCTGCCATAAGTAGCCGCATTGTTATCGATTTGGGGGCTCTCAAGCCCAACAATTTAAAAACTTCTAGGTGCATTAGATTGATACTGGCAACAAGATCATATAATACTTTAGAAAAGTAAAATGCTCCAATCATACATGGAATGGTCAAAGCTCCAGGATCTTCCTTTTTTTGCACCAAAGAATGGGAGGCTATTGCACTATAATGGTGCAAATTATCAGCTGGTTCGAAGCTCACCGTCCTCTTCCTAGTCACCAGATCCTTCATAAATTTAGCATATCAAGGCATCTACTCCAATGCTTCAACTAAAGGAATATTGACTGAAAGTTGTTTCAGCATGGAGATGAACTTGTGAAATTTGTTGTCCTCAAGATTTTTCTACAATCTTTGTGGGTAGGGTGGAGGAGGCAATGGCATGGGCTTCAAGACCGGTGTGACCTCTTTAATCTTTTCTTTCAACTCAGAAGACTTTCTCTCACTTGGCCGTTCACCGTAATCTTTTTCCTCAGACTCGACCACAATTTCAGCATCATCCTTCTTAGACTCAGCCGGCTCATGAACAACTACATGCATATGAAGGTCAATAATATGTTTCCTGCTTTGGGTAGTCACAGCCATAACATGTCGATCATTCTTCAGATTCTGAATAGTGTCACTTGGTAGAGTGCCCTGTTGACGTGGATTTATGCTAGTAGATATCTGGTGCATCTGGGTCTCAAGCTGCTTTATGGAAACAGAATGGGACTCCACTCTCTGACTAATACCTGAAAGGTCAGCTCGCATCTCTTTCATACTTTCCTTCGTACAATCAACCTTTTGAAACACTTTGTTGAGCAGCTCCTTGATGGCTGGTTGTTCGGGCCTATCCTTGCGATTTCTAGGAGGAACATACAGACCACTTCTATCATCCTTGTAGCCATCCTTTTTCTCCCAGTCACCATCCCTGCCTCTAGATCTCCTCATATATCTGTAGCCTGACCTATTGTATTAGTCATCTATATCTCTATTCCGACCTTGATTCCCTTGGCCAGAGGCCCGAAAACCCTCCCCTTGATCATTCAGATAACTAACCTCTTCGTCGGATAAGTACTCGTATGGCCTTGGTTCTTTCCCATGAGAACCGATGGCTTTCACCTTTTCTACTCCCTCATCCAGGATTTTCTTCGCAATCAAATCAATGCTTGTCTTCATCTCAGCAACTTCCTGTTTGAGGTCTTGCAACTCATGAAATTCAGTGGACTTTCCAACCGTATATGTACCTGCTGAGGTCTCAAACTCTCTAGTGTGCCATGCTCTGTTGGTCTTGGCGACCCTGTCAAGCATCTCAAAAGCTTCAAAATAAAATTCTCCATGAATGCTCCTGTAGTTACAGTGTCAGCTACATCTTTTATGTTGGCATTCAATGCTTTGTAGATGATCTCCATGAGATGCCTTGAAGGGATTCCATGTCTTGGAACTTGTTTCAACTTCTTATTAAACCTCAACCATGTCTCATACAATGCCTCTGCAGGTAGTTTCTTAAAGTTATAGACTTTTTGCTTCAGCTACAATATCCAAGATGGAGGAACCGCTCCAGAAACTGAGTCTTCAACTCGTGCCATGAGTATATGGAATTATCGGGTAATTCTGAGAGCCACACAGTTGCCTCGTCAGTCAATGAGAAAGGGAACAGTCTCAATCTAATAGCATATTTCCCCACTCCTGGTAGATTATACACTTTGCAAATTTGAGTAAAGTTTTTCACATGTCGATTTGCATATTCCATAGGTTTTCCAACATATATCCCCCTCAGGTTAAGTAATTGAATCATGGCGCTGGTGATGTCAAACTTTGTTCTATCAGTCAGTGGTGGAAACACTATCGGTCCAATAATGTTTAGTTCCTCTACCTCATCATCAAAACCATCATAGTAGTGAGGGGCATTCCTTGGTTGTTGTATCTATTGGCCCCTATTCTGTTGTACATTCCATCTAACTGCTGCCTCGTCTCTCACATCTTGTTGTCGTGCTTGCCTTACTTGTTCAGTTGTCGCATTTCAAGCTGTAAGGTCTGCTGCAATTTTAGCATCTTCAGCAGCAAGGTCATCTTCCCCTGCCTTCTTTCTCTATTCTGCTTCAGCCAACAACCGAGTTGTGATCTGCTCGAGTGTCTCATGCTCTCCCTCTTTAGCCATGTTTCTTAGATTTCTGGAGAGTTCAAGATCGTATGGGATCAAGGGATTTCCTTGACTCTTTGTAATGGGCATGCACAAGTGTGCAACCTACGTAACAAAACAAAAACAACAGAAAAAGTAAAATCGGGAATAAGGACTAATAGTGAAATAAACAAATATCTCGTAATCCTAAACCATATTCCTCGACAATGGCGCCAAAATTTGATATGCCCAAATTACATTTATTTTTAGAAGCGTAAGTGGTCGCTGTTCAAATATAGAACCCAACAAAGGTTGGGGTCGATTCCACAGGGAATATTGTAGGACTATGGTCAATTAGTTTTTACTTGCGCTCTTAGCCGTTTATTTCCCTATGAAGGGGGGTTTTAGTATTACAAGTAGTAATTGTAAGTAGAATGTAAACAAGTAACACTTGACAATTTTAAGAGTTGTAATCAATGGGATATATTACTAGGGTAGTGTTCCCCATGAAATCATAACTCAGTAAGCCGTTTATACTTAGTAATCTAGCTTAGTGCTTAGCATGCAGAATCGGTAAGTTAGGTTCACCTTAATCCTTGATCCGGCAGATAGATGAATTTCACCACACGCCTTGGTCCGGCCGTGGGTGTATGTTGTACTAAACCTTACCCTAGATCGCATATTAGCTATTTCTGGACAAGATCAAGCTATTAGATGAGGGTTGGTAGCCTCAAATATCCATTGTTAAACAACCCTTTTCCCATTTGTTACCTCCTTGGTCCGGCAAGTAAGGATAAGGTGAGTTCTAACGTTGGCCACCGTTAAAAAGCAATCAAAACGAATGGAAGAACATTACATGCGTAAACACCGCCCTAGAATACCCAAGTACTTTGCCTACTTAATTAATCCTTCATGGTTCCCACAACCCTAGTTGTGGATTTAGCTACTCATGTTCATAAGTAAACAATCAGAAGTTATTGGTGCATTCATGATCATAGACTTGCAATAAGAAATAAAGAAATCTGTAAACTTGTATGGATGAAGATGGAAGTAAGAACAGTGAACTATGAATGTGTATAACTATTAAAACCAAGAATAAACCAAGATCACAATGTTTCGAATGTGTTTTCTACAAAATATCGAGCATAAAAGGTAATAAAACCTAGGAAAAGTGTTTATAGACAATAGAAATTTTGTCCTAACAAAACTAGGAAACTGAACTTGGCAGGAAACACGAGTTGGAATGATGACTCATTATTTGGAATGACGGTTCGTAGTCTGCTAAGGCCAAGTGTGGTCCTGGCTAGTCAACATCTTCTGTCATGAAAAACTACGGGTAGAACCACGAGTCATACTTCTGAATGACGGTTCGTCTCTTTGACTCGTAGTTTCTTGGTCCCTTCTTGTGGCTTCTTTGATCAGTGACTACGAGTTCAACAGGAGGGGTCATACTTTGGGAGTACAGTTCGTACTATGAGTCATGCTTCCTGCTCTTGATTTTGCACCTCTGCAGTACCTTTGGTCTATGAGTAGATAGGACAGGTCATGGTTTGAAATCACGACTCGTACACTGACTCGTACTATTCTTCCAGGCTTGCACAGTTTCTAAAATTTTATGTACGAGTTAAAAGGACGGGTCCGTGGTCCAGAACCACGGACCGTCAAGTAATCCGTCATATCTGTAGGCTTATCTTTTTAGCTAAATTTCCAGTACTTTGCTCTAGGATCCATTTTCCTGCACACTTAACAAAAAACATCAAATCTACTAACAAAATGCTAAAGAACTTGCGATAATCCTAAGTATTAAGCGTCGAAAGTGACGTACTTCTACGTCACATCAGGGAGTTATATAGTGTTTGCTCTTGGTTCACTTCATGATTATACTTGGATTATTGGCATGTTTTAGTAGTAGAATTCGGTTCCAAGCAAGATTAGATTATTTGCTTCTCTCCTTCCCTTGTATAAATTGAAGTTACCGGTATACCTCCATCTTCTTAAACTCTCTTTATATATTGTTATTACAAGGACCCCAGGTGCGTTCTTCTTCCCTCACCTATGTTCTGTGATGTATATATTTCTATTAGCTAGCCTAGTATGTTGTTTTCTTCTTGTATCCTTCTGTGCTAGCTTCCGTGTAGTTATTCATCGTTTCTGTGACTACTTATTTTTTTTCTGCTATATTATTGCTTTTATATATTATATGCGCCCAGTCGGCCTATGATACCTACTGGGTATATGTTGCTTAGAAATTGGTAGTTATACTACAGTCTGCATCTTTCTTGTGCAGATACTAGTGTAGGCCATCGTTGTTGGTCCATGTAGACTCGTGCGGGCTGACTTTTGGACTATTCGAGGTTGAGGGTGAGCTCTCGACGGCCGGGCTTAGCTTTTATCTCATCCTTTGTATCTTGTACTCTTTTTGCTATTCAAAGATAGATGTGCATATATTCTTTTGGATCCTTTATACTCTGGATATTTAGTACCGGCTCTTATACTATGATACCATGTCGTGGGTTTGGTTTAGCTTCCGCTTATGCATTTCTTTTGATTATTTCCTATTCTTATTTCCCTTGCTAAAGCTTATATTATGCTTCTTCCGCTTTCTTGTTAGATAGTAGCCCATTACTAATCGTTCTGGGCTACGGGGATTGGTCCACCTACAGAGGGGTTGTAGGTGTCATCTTGACTGAGAAATCGGGTCGTGATAGGAATCATGTATCGGACTAAATTGATAGAATGATGGAATGATCCATGAGATTAAATCATATTTATGATCACAATGATGGAATGATACAACCAAAACACAAAATATAAAATCTTGAGATATCAATCAACTCACGAACACATGCTACAAGCCTCAGTATCAATCTAGGAATCTAAGTTCCTTATCCCCCATCACAGTGTAAGCCCAATTTGGGCATTACAATGATAATTCTACTCAATTAAATCCACAATTTCACCCAACCCATAACATGATTTACATGATAAGTCCTCACCCAAGCAAAGTATAAAGAAAGTTAAGTTATAACCTACCTCAAAGACGAACAGCAAACTCTACAAGGTCACACCAGAGCCTTTCCTTATAGAAGAGCCTCCGAATGCAATTACTCTATCACAAATAAGTTCTACGCATAAACATGAATCCAATAATACCCATATTGTGCCAAGCTTCTAAACTGTCTCTAAAAAGTCAACCCCAAGTCTGAAAGGGCAAAACTTGAAATTTATTAGAAAATCAGTTTACCCAAAGTTTAAAGAGTTCAACTGTAAAATTTCATCAAAAACAGGATTACAATCGAGCTTGAAATCATCAAAATATTATTCTTTAACTTTACTAGGAAAATTCCAAATTCCCAAGTTCAAACGCGATTTAAACTGAGAAAATTTAGTAAATTTATGCTAAAATCAGCTTACTAATACTATAAGGAGCCTAGATTCCCAAAAAAAAATTCCATCACCTTTTGATCATCAAATCAAGAACTTTTCATTTTATAAACTTTGGGGTTTCAAATCTTGACTTGTGAATCAATATTATGAAAACGAAATGGATAATCTAGGAAAATGAATAAAAGGAGGTTAGAAACACATAGTCAATGATCATACAAGAAAAACGCATTAAAAATTGCCTCATACAAAGTTTTCTAGCTCCCAAAATGTCAAAAATACGAAATCCCAAAATCTTACCCACATATACTCAACGTTCTCCGCATTTGCAGACAAATTTACCGCAAATGTGGACCTTTTTCTGCTTTTTCGGTCAATTATCGCAAATATGGCACTCGTAAATGTGGACAAAGTCTGCATTTGCAGTTGCACCAGCACAACAATAATACAAATGGTGAAAAGGTCATAACTTCCACATACAGATGCAAAATACGATGATTCTTTGAGTTAGTTCTAAAATTTCAATATGGATCTAATGGTACGATTCAAACACAAAATAGGGCTCATTATCTTCTTGTGATACTAGTAAAACTCAATGACGAAAAACTCCAAACTCCGAACAAGTATCCAAAACTCATCTGAGACCTCCCAAACACAAACCAATAGTGAAAACTAGTTCTAAAACACACTTTGAACTTGATGGAATCATCAAAATACCCAAACGAGATCATCTTGACAGAAAGTTTACCAAAGTTAACTCTTAACTTAAAAACCTTCAAATTTCCAAATAATGATTCAAAACTTATTCCAAAGTCTCGGGAACCGAACCAAACTTTCAACTAGACCAAAAGTAACCCTCAAGACCTAATGGAATCGTCGAAACTTGAAAATGACCTTTCTAACCTCAAATGTTAACTTTGGTCATCTTTCTTAAGTTTTAAACTTCCAAAACTCAATAACTCTTTCAAAACTCATTTAAATGTCTCTGAACCCGAACCAATAGTCCTACTAACCTAAAAATGATATTACGAAGCTGATGGCACTGAAAGAATTTCAATACAATCTCAACTTCTATGAATATTGACTAAAGTTAACCATATCAGCTTTACAACCTTCTAAAATGAGAAACTTGCATAATTCTCAACCAAGCACCTCGAAAACCCTGCCACCCATTCCTTCAAACCATGAATACCATAATACAACTATGAAGAGGGTTAAAATGGTCAAATTATACCCAAAGCTAAAAATCACTATGCGGATTGTTACACCACTGGTTCATATGACTCGATTCTCATGTCATCATCCAAACAAAATGTAGAAAAATGTTTAGAATGAGGTCCAACATGTCCTAACTCCAAACTTTTATTCTTTACGACATGCTAACTTTTGTGCACCTTCTCAACATTGGCACCAATGAATAAAACATAGTTGAATGGTTGGGATTCCTCTTTCTGCTCCACTAGTTGGTCAATATCCACAAAAATTCATGATTGGGCCTCATACACCTCAACCTTATTCTTCAAGTGATCCTCCAAGTCATGAATATTTATGCCAAATTGGTCTATCTCTTCTCTAAGCTCAACTCTACCTTCTATCAGTTTTCTCATCATATTTATAAGACTATCATGGAGAAACTCATGAAATTTAATTTTCTGCTATTGTTCCCTTAGCCAAGATTGGCTCATTATGTCTGCTTTCTCACAGCTTTCTCCTAGTAGGGACTCACTTTCTTCTTCTACTAGGGGTTCATCTTGGGTATTGGCTAAAGTCATCACTTGCTGATCAATACAAGTTTCAGCCATAACATGCATCTCTGTGAGTTGAGAACTCATTCTATCCATGGCTTCACTCTATTCTGCTTGTTGCTCTAGTATTTGCTTTAACATATCAAGAAGGTGAGCATCATGATTCGTATCCTCCACTTTACTACCCCTGTCAACATCACAAACAACATAAGAATCATAATAGGGGCTCGAGGGGCATACATTAAATTCAAAAGATTGGGGAGGTGTGCCCAACCCGCTCTCTTGAATATAATGGCAATTGATACTCAAGTGGGGTCTTCTACAGTACTGACAAGGATTACCAATATAAGAATACTCATCATTCAACCAATATTTATCCCCAGATGTCATGTTAAGAAGAAGTAGAAAAAAGAGAAAAAATAAACTATCTGTACAAGAAAATAAATTATATACAAAAACTCAAATAAATAAAAAGAAAAAGTCTAACTTAGATAAACAATTAATTTCTAAGTCCCCAGCAACGGCGCCAAGAACTTGTTGTGTTCTAACACATACGCAAGTGCACGCGATCGTACAAGTAATATAGGATTGAGAGTTCAGATATCATATCCACAGGGACTTCTTGATTAACTATCTTACTGAATTAAACTAGTTCTAATCATTTATTCAAGATATAAATCCCAAAGATGAATTTATGGTTAACTCATCTAAAAATAAAAAGAAATTAACTAATGAATAATCAACCAGCCGACGAGAAGATTCTTACGCAATAAATAAGGTGAAATCGATCTAGGATTATAGATTTACTAACAATCATGTTGAGTAATCTATTTTATTGACTTGATTGATTATCTAATTATTGATTTCGGGGTTAATTTTATGATTAGGGCATGGTCAACCTATAACTGCATATTCACATGCACTTCTAGTTCTATATTTCTATGAGCAGAATGAATATGTGAACGAAGTTGCTACTCCCATTTAAATCAAGCAACGCGATCTAGGTATATTTTTATCCTAGCCTCAAATCTGTTCTTTACGTTATAAAAGAGATATATTGCTTCTTATATTCCTCGTTCTATCTTATTGATCCTTCTTCTGGGTTCACAACAAGAATATATATTTATTTCAATGGTATCTATGCATTAAAATAGTAAGCACAAGTATATAAGAACAACTAATAAGATAATATTCACAAATTAAATCAAGAGTCTACTACAACAATCATGAAGCTACTATAATAATAGAATGGGAAGTTTAACTCCATACAGACATGGAGCAATTACAATAATTCATCCAATAAAAAACATAAAAATAATTAATAAAGGAGAAGAAAAGATGAAACTAATTTTCTCCGGCCTCCACAATAGCTCCTAGCTTTTCGTAGGTCAAAAGTTATGTAAAAATCGTGATTGGAGATGTGTATATAGTAGTGGAAAATAATCCATTTTCCTACTTGAATTTGGAGTAGGAAATTCCAGAAATTTTGTTTTGGCTGGTTCCTGGCACGATGCGCCAGCCAATGCGCCAACATTTCCTTTCTGTAGTTCTGGGGATGGGGCGATGCACCAGCCAATGCGCCAACATCTCCCTTCTATAGTTCTGTGGCTGGGGCGATGCACCAGCCAATGCGCCTCAGCCTGGAATTTCTTCGTTTGCTCTTTTTTCCTTCCGGCACTTTGTTCAACTTCTCTCCGAAGCTTTATGCCTTCTATTTTAGCACGTATGGGTTATTTTTCTTCATATTTTTCCTGTAAATAATCTAATCACATATATTAGCTCACAATCATGAATATGCAAGTTATAATAAGGATATACATCACTTTTTCCCTCTAAATAAGTCTAAAACATGGGTAAACAAGTCAAGCGGGCATATTTCAGACATCCAAGCTGTCATTAATAAAAAACTAAAGTTGAATTAAAAATTCTACCCCTTTTACTATTCTTCCAAATAAAAATTCTAATGAAAACAGATCTTAGAAAAGTGCAACATATTCATATGTGATATGTTGTTCTTCATATTCAGAGTGTAGACCCTCCTACATCTTGATGCAACATAGCATCAATCTGATCATCATCTTCTAACCCAAGCTTCATAAAATCCAACAAGACAAAAACACACACAAGAAAATATTATATAACTGTTAAATTAACAATAAATTAGATCGATTTGTATACAAATTAAGGTCTTACTTCTTCAACAGACATTTTTCTGTGAAAGACGTTTTCCATCGAATAAGAAATGAGCTATTTTGTAATCTATTATTTGTATTCTTGTACGGTATAACTTGAATACCGTCTTCATAATTGTACGAGGCTTCACAGTGACTGTGAGAGTTATACCATCCTATAAAAATAAAAATAAAAAAGGAATATAACAGTATCAATAAATTTCAAAGATTAAAAGGTGCATTTTTGCTAAATAACCAAAAATAAATTAGGGAGAGTGAAATGATAAACCTGAGATTGAGAATTGAGATGTGACTATGAGGTTTCATCAGCTGGTTCATATGGCATTTTGTTTGTTATTTTTTATTAGAGTGGAAAGTGAAAACAAAAATACAAGAGAGGGAAAATGAATTAATAAAATAAGGGATATCATACTAGCTTATATAACAGATGAGAAACAAAAAAGTTAATGAATGAAATAAATGTAGATGTATTCCAATTTATGCTCCTCTTCTGCCAACAATGTTTTTAAGATACATTTCAATTTATGATGTGGTATTTGACTGATACAAAGTTTAAGAATGAAATATTTTTTAAATAAATTTATAGTCTAAAATAAAATATAAATATTTGTGTATTTACGAATCATCTTATTAATGGTAAATAAGAAGTAAAACTATAAATATTTCCATTATGGCACAAAAATAAAGCAAGTCTTCAAAAAAGAGATTATATCTTAATACATAAATAAATAAGAATAAAATAGTCAAACATTCCTCCTAATTTATATTATTTTAAGCAGTGTGTAAATAAAAAATACAACAAGTATTTTCTTAGTGTTAATCATTGTTAGTGCCAGTGCAAGATTAGTGCTAAATTTATAGTTAATGTCGGTGCAAGTTTAATACCAAAATCATGATTAGTGTTGATACAAATATTAACGCTAAAATCATAAGGTTCCAGGTTAGTGCTAAAATTGTGATTAGTTACCGATGTAAAATTAGTGATAAATTGATGATTTAGAACTAATTATTAATAAGAGGTCTTTTACATAGCCTTGGATATAAAATTTTGTATACTTGATAAAGATTTGAGTAACTTAATTCATGTTCTAAACTAATTCTACTGTTAAAATGAAGATGATCTTTCTTTTTTTAATGTTATAAAAGATTTTATACTTATTAAAAAAAAATCCAATATTTTATAATTAAGGAAAAATAAAATCATACATTCACTATTAGAAAAAATTTAACCCCCCCCCCCCCCTCCCCCTCCCCCTCAAATAATGAAAAGACTTTACTATCACATAATTAAAGTTAGAATAATATAATGAGATAATGCATAAGTACCATCCTAAACTATAGGTGAAATCTCAGCGACACACCTTAACTATATAAGGGTCTTATTACCCCCTAAACTATTTTAAAGTGTAATAAATACGCCCTTTAGTGCTAAGGTGGCACAGAGAGTGTGCTCACTCTCTTGGAAGCAAGTGAGAGGCGAAAAAATAAAATAAAAATATGATCAATATTGGACACATGTCCTTTTTTAATTGGACATCATACAATTAGTTGGTACACATAATTAATACAATTAAAACTTATACATATTTAATTAGTTTTCTTTCTTTCTTTGTAAAATTTATTTTCCTCCTCACTTTTATTTCCTTTTTTCTTTCATTAATTTCTTGTCTTTAGATTTTTACTTAATTTGAAAAAATATGTATATATTTTTTAAAAAATAATAATTCTTTTAAAAAGTGACCTTTATTTTTATTTATTTTTTAAGTTTAATTTCCTTCATTTTTTTGGTATTAGTACAAAATTAACATATTTAAATACAAGGCATTTGTAATTAAATCCAAAGGAAAGATGAAGAAAATAAAAAGAATAAATAAAATCAATAGAAAAAAATGAAAGAAGGTAAAAAATAAATAAATGAATTATGTGTATTTGAGAAAAGTTTAAATACAAGGCAAAGAAAAATATAAAAGATACATTCTTTTAAAAAAAATTAAGTACAAGAAAAATAAAAATAATTTTTTTACGTGTATTGACTTGTTTAAAATACAAGGTAAAGAAAATAAGAAGATTTTTTGAAAAAAGAAAAAAGAAAAAAGAAAAAAATATTTAAAAGAAATTTTTTTTGAAAAGAACTTATTTATACATGTGGCAGCGCGTGTATATCACCACAACTAATTAAATTGAGTTATGACTCCACGTCAGCACATAAGGTGCAAAGAAATACAGAAAAAAAAGAGTTTAGGGGAGTAATAGGACCCTTGTATAGTTAAGGTGTGTTGTTGGATTTCACCTATAGTTTAGGGTGGTACTTATGCATTATCTCTAATATAATCCATAATCTAAGTTAAGATTTTGTTCAAAAGACTAGTCCAAAATTAAAGAAGACAACAATTGAAGAGATGCATACCATTTTTTTCTTAAAATAGAAAAAGAAAAATTAACATTAATTATTTTCTAATCTTCTCAAAGGAACATCATTCCATTGGTTAACTAAGATTTTAAAAAACAGTAGTGCGCAAAATAGAATAAGTTATTTGCTAGTTGGAAGGTGTTTTTGAACCAAAATGATAAGGCTGAGGATTTTAGCCAAAAAATGAAGGTATATTTAACTTTTTTCTCTTTTATATTTAAGAAAATATAAAATCATACTTCCACTATTAAAAAAGTTGAGATCATCCAAAATAAGAAAAGACTTTATTAGACCTTTTGAATTTACATATCAAGTTTAAGAATATGTTGTTTGGTGAATCATAAAGTACATAATCATGATCATCTTGGACACATGACACCCAAGTTGTCATTAATAAAATAATCAAAGTTGAGACTAAAATTCTACCTTTTTTCTATTCTTCCAAATTAAAATTTTAATGAAAAGCAGAAATTAGAAAAGTGCAACATTTTTTTATAGAATCCATCCACCCACCTGCAGTGCAACATATTCATATGTGATATGTTGTTCTTCATATTAAGAGTGTAGACCCTCCTCCATCTTGATGCAGCATAGCATTAATCTGATCATCATTTTCTAACCAAAGCTTCATAAAACACAACAAAAAAACAAATTATATCACTGTTGAATCAACAATAAATTAGATAAAGTTATATGAAAATTAAGATCTTACTTCATCTCCAGTCATATTCGGTGAAACATATTTTCCATCGAATAAGAAACAAACTGTTTTATAATCTATTATTTGTTTTCTCGCACAGTATAACATGAATATCGTCTTCATAATTTTATGAGGCTTCACGGCGATGGTGATATTTGTACCATCCTATAAAAAATAAAAATAAATAAACAAAAAAGAAACACAAAAATGTCAATAAATTTCAAAGATTAAATAATAAAAAATAACAAATTAGAGAGGAAAATGATAAACCTGAGATTGAAAATTGAGATTTAATTGTGAGGGTTCTTCTGACATTAATTTTGTTATTTTTTCTTGGAGAAGAAAGTGAAAAGAAAATACAAGAGAGGGGAGATGAATGAAGAAAATGAGGGATATCATACAAGTTTATATAACAGATGAGAAACAAAAAATTTAATGAATGAAATAAATTTATCTGAATTTCAATTTATCCTCCTCTTGTCCTCTTGTGCCTAAAAAAACTTTAAGATATGTTTCAATCAATGTAGTATTTGATTGATACATATTTTAAGAATAAAATAATTTTTTTTAAATTTATTGTCTAAAATAAAACATAAATATTTATATGGTTATAAATCATCTTTTTAAGGGTAAATAAGAAGTTTAAATCTAAATTGTTCTTGAAAACTATAAATATTTCAATTATGACACAAAAATAGAGTAAATATTCAAAGAAGAGATTATATCTTAATATATAAATAAAGATAAAATAGTCAAACATTCTTCCTAATCCATATTTTCTTAAGCAGCGTCTAAATAAAAAATACAACAAGTATTTTCTAGTGTTAATCATAGTTAGCGCCAATGCAAGATTAGTGCTAAATTCATAGTTAGTATTGGTGCAAGATTAATACCAAATCTTTTTTAGTGTCGGTTTAATATTAGCGCTAAAATCATAAGGTGCCAGGTTAGTGCTAAAATCATGATTAATGTCAGTGTAAAATTAGTGATAAAAAATCATGATTTGTGTTAGTGCTAAATTAGTGCTAAAATCTTATGAGATGAAATCAGTGCAATTTGTAGTGTATACGCAAAATGAAATTTATAAATTTATCATTTTAAAATTTTCAAAATCCTACACACTAATATATTTCTAGAAAATAAGATTAATTATTTTCAACCTGCTCAAAGCAACATCATTTTGCTTGATGGTGAATGATACAATACTACTTTTTTTATCCAGAAATTTAATTAAGAACATAAAATAGAAAAGTGCAATATATTCATGTGTGATATATTCTTCATTATTCAGTGTCCAAAACCTCCTTCATCTTGATGTAGCATAGCATCAATCTCATTGCCACCCAAGCTTCATAAAGTACAATATAAAGACACAAAATAATTAAATTATATGACTGTTGATCTAACAATAACTTTGATCAAGTTATGCAAATTAAGGTTTTACTTCATTTACAGTCCTTTTCGATGGAAGGCAGTTTCCATCGAAGTAGAAATAGATTGTTTTATAATCTACTATTTATTTTTTCTTATAGTATGCCTTGAATATCTTTTTCATAACTGAATTGCACTTAACTTAACGCTAAAGTGGACAATTGTATCACCCTATAAAAACAAAACAAAAAAGAGCATTAAAATTTAAATAAATTTCAGAGATTAAAAGGTGTATTTCTGCTAAAATAACCAAAAAATAAATAGAGAGAGAGAAATGATAACCTTGGATTCTTTGCTTGAGAAAGTTATGTGACATGGACGCTCAATCCAACTTGGTCGGTCGGTTGGCCCATCTAAGAGATGATGATATTCTCGATCGATTTGATCAAATTTCATTCTTTGCCCTATTTATCAAGCTCGGGTCTAGGGGAGAGATTTGAGGTTTCATCAATTAAATCTTTCATTGACCTCTTATCTCTTGATATTTTTTGTGTTATTTCTTATTGGAGAGGAAAGATGTCAGCACCCAAAAACTCAGGTCATGATGGCACCTACTATAACCCACCAGTAGGTAAGCCAAAACCCTTAGCCCCGAGCGACAAGTAACGAGCTAAAAACAGAACGAGATAAAAATGAGAAATCAATACTAAATAATGGAGAAACAAGCAAAACATGCATATATATATATACACACACATAAGTGGGAAAGGAACGAAATATACGAAAGACTCCTCCAAGACCTGGTATTAGTTAGTACAAGAGCTACTATATATATATATATATATACACATACATACACACACACACACATAAGAGGGGAAGGAACAAAATGAACCAAATACTTTTAATGACCGGGTCCATCGTTATGGATAGTCCAATCGTGCCAAGTTTTAGAGTTAGAAAACTCCGGGTTTGGGGGTTTGAAATTTTGGGCTAGGCTAGTCTTGGTCGATTTTGGAGTGAGGTGGAGTTTAGGAAAATTCGGGTAAGGATTGGGTTAGGTGTCTTATTTTGAGCTAGTTTTCCACGTAGCCAAGACATAATGGAGTCCGGGGGACTTTTCGAAATCGAAATTGGGTAAGTAGAACTTTCGAAAATGCGCTTGATGTGGAGGGGTTGTTTCGGGTCATCGGGGGAAGCAAGTATGTTGTAAAAGGACCAAATGTTGGAGATTTCTGGACATTCTATCCGTGACGAGCGCAACTGCTACGCCGTAGCAACCTCTGCTATAGCGGTGGAAAATACCGCTATAGCGGTGGTCAAGGCGGTCAACGCCGCCTAAGAACACTATAGCGGAAGTCTTCTGCTATAGCGGAATCACTATAGCGGAGTGGGGACCGCTATAGCAGGCCGACGGGTTTTTAATGCCAAAACTTCCCCAAAACAATTCAGTTTTCTACAATTTATTTGGGAGAAGAGCTAGGGAGATTTCAGGCATTTTTCCTTCGTTCTTCATTGTTTTTCTTCCCTAAGGTAAGGTTTCTACTCCCCAAACTTCGCACTACTTTTCCTATGAGGTAGAATTGCTAGGAGGAAACTTGGGGGAAGGTTGGAATAACCTAGGAATGGTGAAATACGGGGAATAAAGGGAATTCTAAACATGAAAGTTCTTAGGGATTGTTAAAAGTGAATTATAATGATTATATGTTGTTAAATTCTCCATTTTTATCCGTGAAAAGGATAGAACTAGGGAAATTAACGGTTGGAAAGCCCGGGAAAAAGATGGAATGATCATGTGTGGCATGGGGTTCTGGGATTCGGTGTAATCCGGGTAATGTGCAGGCCTTGTTTGTTAATTTCATGTACTTATGTTATTCTAGATCAAGAACAAGAAAGGAATCCGGAACACGGAAAAGCTTGGGTTGAGTAGAGCTGGGATCATTTCGAGGTAGGTGATGGCTTACGAATTCCTGTGAATGTTGTATATTTTGTACTCTTATCTAAGTGTTTGTATGAATTGCATGACTTAGAGGAATTGTGTACAATGTCTAAGAGTCCTGTTTTACAGTCTGTGAATTGAATGGTGTGTTGCTTGTTGGTTTACAAGTTGTTTGTTCATTATTTTGACTGTGGATTGTTGACATTCGGTTGGCTCGGGTACCACGCCTGTTATAGGTATACTAACGGTTATCTCGGGTACCACGCTTGGTACGAGTATAACAAATAGTTGGCACGGGTACCACGCCTGGTACGAAGTACTAACGGTTGGCTCGAATACTATGCCTGGTATGGGTTTCTTTTACTGCATCATGGCATTTATATTGTTGCATTGCATTGACTGTTATTGGTTCCATGAGTGGACCGGGCTGTTCTTATTGAATTGTGCGATTCACTGGTGGTTCTTGAGTGACCGGGAATCTTGTTATATTTGTTGAGTTGGTCTTCGATTAGGCCGGGTTGTCAGTTTAACACTTAGGTGCATTTTAGAAGGGATACCAGGGTGGGTCCGGGCTAGGTAATAAGGATGAGTTATCGAATTATGTGATTGTGGCTTAGAGTTATAAGAAGTGTACTTCATGTGAAATGAGCTAGGTAGAGACTTGTAGTCTAGGGGAGCCTATTGACTTGTTGCATGTTTTCCGTACTTGTACTTGATTTGCTATACTGAATTATACACTATTTATTTGGAACTGGCTGATGATCCTACCAGTACACAGTGGTGGTGTACTGATACTGCACTTGCCTTTTCTTCTTGTGAGTACAGGCAATCTTCCAGCGGCTGAGACGCGACCTCATCTGTAGTACCAGCATTCCAGACTTCAAGGGTGAGCCGCTTGATCGAGCTGCCTTGAATCTATCATTAGTGTTATAGCCCATTTGTTTCGGGCTTAGACTATTTCTTTATATTTTTGGGGTTGCATCCCCAGACTCTAGACATTGGTAGAAGTTTTTGGTACTGCGACTTTCAGATTTTAGGGGGTAATTTCCGCAGGTTTATATTAATGAAGTTGATTTATTGTTATTGAACTGCTAGTTTATTTTATACACTAGTTTTGAGATGTTAGAACGATTAAGTTTGGGGAAGTGATGGTTCCCTCACCCAAGGGTTGGGTGAGTTCTACTCACGGCAGTCTGGGTCGTGACAAATATGGTATTAGAGCCCTAGGTTTGTTGATCTCTTAGTATCAAACAGGTCTAGTAGAGTCTTTCGGAATGGTGTGGAGACGTCCGTACTTTTCTTCGAGAAGCTCTGGGGCTTTAGGAAAACTATCTCTTCCTTCTTTCCTTCATGCTATAACTTGATTCCAATTGGTATCTGGTGATACAAATTGGTATCTAACCTCATTCACTCTTCTTTCCTCAAATGGTTAACACAAGGAATAAAAGAGCTTAGCAACGGTCCCAACAGCGGGCCCGAATGTCCATGGAAGAGGAAGGGGAAGGGGCAGAGGAAGAGGTAGAGACGCACCCGCCAGAGGTGGAGCTCAAGCGACTGCTAGAGAGTGTGAAGCAACCCCTCCCCCACCTCAGGAACACATTGCTGAAGATGTAGAAGTTGTGGCTGAAGATGGTGAGGTGCAGGAGGAGGCGGAACCGGTTGGAGGTGCCCTACTATGTCACCAGAAGCCTTTCAGCAGGCTTGAAATATTTTGAGTGGGTTGGTTGGTACTAGAGCCATACCCACGGCTTTTGCAAACCAGGCCTTGGACCCTCAGCCAGCAGCTACTACAGCGCCTAAGATGGATGTAGTTCAGGCACAAATGACTTCTTCAGGCCAATGCTAGGCCCAGTGATGACAGGGAATGAGCATGAGATGTTGCTATGAGAGGTTACACAAGGAGGATGCCTATGAGTTCATCTTGGATTGCTACACAAGTTGGGTATTATATGTCAGCATGGGGTTGAGTTTGTCACATTTCAGCTGCAGGGTGATGCCAAGCACTGGTGGAGGTCTCATGTGGAGTGCCAATCTTCTGTTCTACCCTCACTGACTTGGGAACAGTTCCACGCTTTATTTTTAGAGAAGTACGTACCCTGTACTTTGAGGGACCGAAAGAAAGATGAGTTCTTGAACTTGGAGTAGGGTAGCATGTTAGTTTCTGCTTACGAGGCTAAATTCCATGCCTTGTCTCATTTTGCCACATAGTTGTTGGGTTCCGAGGAGGAACGAGTCAGGTTGTTTGTGAAAGGTTTGAATAATGAGCTACATGTACTGTCAGTGCATATGACTTATTCAAGAAAGGGCTTTAATGATGTGGTGGATTATGTGAAGCAACTTGAGGGAGTCAGGTAGATGGGGCAGGCTAAGGCATTAGCCAAGAAGCCCCAAAATGAGGGAAATTATGGTGGCTCGCATTCCAGGGGTCTTAATCAGTAGGTATACTCAGCCCGTCCTATTCATTCAGCTCTGTCAGCTGCTACAGGTGGTCGTCAGGGAGCTCATAATCAGTCTTCAGCTCCTAGAGGCGAGAGAGTGTCTTATATGTCAGCTAACAGGCCTACACTTGACCATGGATACTTCCATTGTGGTGATCTGGTCCACTTTAAGAGGGAGTGCCTGCTCAGGCAGACAGATAATCAGGGTCAGCAGCAGCTTAGAGCGGTGGTCCCGGCAGGTAGAGGTGGTAATGCTAGAGGTCGTCCGCAGGGTGGGCGAGGAAACTTTCAGGGAGGCCGAGGCGACAGAGGGAATAGCGGTGCGGGCAGGGTGCAGCGTAGCCAGTCCGGGAAGTTTCTCGGATTGATGATCGGGCTCATTGATATGCTTTTCCAGGGAGTACTGAGGCAAAAGCCTCAAATGCGGTGATCACAGGTACCATTCTTGTCTGCGATAAAATGGCTTTAGTATTATTTGACCAAGGTTCTACATATTCTTATGTATCTGTGAGTTTTGCGTTGGGTCTGGAATTTACTTGTGATATCCTTGATTCCCCTATTCATGTTTCTACCCTGGTTGGAGAGTCTATGATTGTGACTCATGCTTATCGTGACTATTATGTTGTATTTGTGGGGTTGCATACTTGGGTAGACTTAGTAATTCTAGATATGACTGATTTTGATATTATCTTGGTCATGACCTAGTTGTCCCCTTATCATGTTGTGTTGAATTGTAACACCAAGACTGTGGCTCTAGAGATTCCGGGTAAGGATAGACTAGAGTGGGAAGATGTGTGCAGGCCTAAACCAGTTAAGATAATATCATTTGTTCAGGCTAGGAAACTAGTGGGGAGGGGGGTTTCTAGCCTTCTTGGCTCATCTCTGGGATGATAGTGTGGAGTCCCCGTCTATTGAGTCAGTTCCCGTGGTTTCTAAGTTTCTATAGGTGTTTCCAGCGGATTTGCCCGGCATGCCTCTGGACAGGGATATAGATTTCCTTATTGATTTGGAGCCAGACACTCATCCCATTTCCATTCCTCCGTATCGTATGGCTCCGGCAGAGTTGAGGGAACATAAGACTCAGCTACAGGAACTCCTAAATAAGGGATTTATCCGTCCCAGTGCTTTGCCTTGGGGTGCTCCGGTTTTATTTGTAAAAAAGAAGGATGGTAGTATGCGGATGTGCATAGATTATCGGCAGTTGAACAAGGTGACCATCTGGAATAAGTACCCCCTACCCCGTATAGATTATTTGTTTGACCAGCTTCAGGGTGCATCGGCGTTTTCAAAAATCGACTTGAGGTCGGGGTACCATCAGTTGAAGATTAGGCCTGAGGACATTCCTAAGACTGCCTTTTGAACTCGGTATCGGCAATACGAATTCCTAGTAATGTCATTTGGTTTGACCAATGCACCGGCAACATTCATGAGTTTGATGAATGGGGTATTTAAGTCATATTTGGATTCTTTCGTGATTGTGTTTATTGATGATATTTTGATCTACTCTAAGAGTACGGAGGAGCATACTAATCATCTTCGTATTGTGTTGGACATCTTGAAATGCCAGAAGCTCTATGCGAAGTTCTCCAAGTGTGAATTTTGGTTGACTTCAGTTGTGTTCTTGGGGCATGTAGTGTCATGAAAGGGGGTGATGGTAGATCCCCAGAAAATTGAAGTAGTCAAGAGTTGGGTCTGACCTAGCTTTGTGACTGAGGTGAGAAGTTTCGTTGGACTCGCAGGGTACTATCAGAGGTTTGTTAAGGATTTTGCGTCTATTGCTACTCACCTGACCAGGTTGACACGGAAAGATATACCATTTGTGTGGTCTGACAAGTGCGAGGAGAGCTTCCAAAAGCTCAAGACACTTTTGACCACGGCTCCTGTTTTGTCCTTGTCGGTTGAAGGTAAAAACTTTATTGTTTACTGTGATGCTTCACATTCTGGTTTGGGTGCTGTGTTGATGCAGGATAGGAATTTGATAGCCTATGCATCCAGGAAGTTGAAGGTGCATGAGAGGAACTACCCGACTCACGACCTAGAAATGGCAGCGGTGGTTTTTGCACTAAAGATTTGGAGACACTACCTTTATGGTGTTAAGTGTGAGGTGTTCACAAATCATCGTAGTCTACAACATGTATTCACGTAAAAGGATTTGAATTTGAGGCAGAGAAGGTGGATGGAGCTACTGAAGGACTATGATGTGACTATTCAGTACCATCCGGGTAAGGCTAATGTGATGGCAAATGCATTGAGCCGGAAAATAGTTAGCATGGGTAGTTTTGCTTGTTTGGGGGTGTCCAAACGACCACTGGCAAGGGAAATTTGGGCTTTGGAGGCCAAGTTCATGCACTTGGGTGTTTCAGATCAAGGTGGGTTGTTGGCTAGCGTTGAGGTCAAACCCACCTTCATAGAGAAAATAAAGGCCAAACAGTTTTAGAGTCCGAAACTGAGTAAGCTTAGAGGTAAGGTAATATCCGGGGAATCCAAGGATGTCACGTTAGACACTGGTGGAGTACTAAATTTTAGAGGGAGGATTTGTGTTCCTCAGGTTGATGACATAATTCATAAAATCTTGGCGGAAGCCCATGGTTCGCGATACTCAATTCATCCGAGTGTGACTAAAATGTACAGAAACTTAAGGCAGCGTTATTGGTGGCCCGGAATTAAAAGGGACATAGTGGACTTTGTGTCCAGGTGTCAGAATTGACATCAGGTAAAGTATGAGCACCAGAGGCCTGCATGACTACTTCAGAGGATGCCCATCCAAGAGTGGAAGTGGTAAGTAGCCATGGACTTCGTGGTGGGTCTTCCTAAGACATTGGGGAAGTATGACTCAATTTGGGTCATTGTTGATAGGCTGGCCAAGTCCGCTCATTTTATTCTGGTCAGGGTAGATTATAATTCGCAACAATTGGTCAATATCTACGTGAAGGAGATTGTGAGATTGCATGGGGTACCACTGTCTATCATTTCAGACAGGGGTACGCAACTCACCTCTAAATTTTGGGGCAAGCTACATGAAGAGTTAGGTACACAACTCACTTTTAGCACAGGCTTCCATCCTCAGACTGATGGCCAGTCGGAGAGGACAATCCAGGTATTGAAGGACACGCTGAAAGCATGTGTGATGGACTTCGGGGGTTATTGGGACCAGTTTCTACCGTTGTGCGAGTTCTCATACAATAATAGATACCACACCAATATTGACATGGCACCATTCGAGGCATTGTATGGTAAACTGCAGATCACTGGTTGGGTGGTTTGAGTAAGGCGACGTAAATCCCCTGGGCGTGGACTTAGTAAAGGAAGCGCAGGAAAAGGTAAGGGGTATTCAGGCCAAATTGTTGGTTGCCCAAAGCAGGCAGAAGGAGTATGCAGATCGCAAGGTCCGGGACATGGAATTTCAAGTTGGTGAATAGGTATTTTTGAAAGTGTCACAAATGAAGGGAGTTATGCGATTTGGTAAGAAGGGCAAGCTTATCCCTCGGTTCATCGGTCCGTTTGAGGTTCTTGAGATTATGGGGCCAGTGGCTAACAAGTTAGCACTACCTCCCAGTTTGTCGAGCGTCTATCTGGTATTCCATGTATCCATGCTTAAGCGATACCATGAGGATGGGGATTACATCATCAAGTGGGACGAGGTACTTTTCGACAAGAATCTTCGTTTTTAAGAGGAACGAGTCTTAATTCTTGCTCGGGATGTCCGGAGGTTGAGGACAATGGTGATTGACATGGTAAAAGTTCAGTGGAAGCATCATCCGGTTGAGGAAGCCACTTGGGAAACCAAGAAGGACATGAGGGGCAAGTACCCTCAGTTGTTTGAGGATTCAGGTACTACACTTTCTTTCCTTTATTTCCATAAATTTGGGTTTGATCATTCGGGGATGAACGATGGGTAAATTGGTATATGTTGTAATGATTGAGTCCGTCATTATGGGTAGTCCAATCGTGCCAAGTTTTAGAGTTAGAAAACTCTGGGTTTGGGGGTTTGAAATTCTGGGCTAGGATAGTCTCGGCTGGTTGTGGAGCGAGGTGGAGTCTAGGGAAATCTGGGTAAGGATTGGGTTAGGTGTCTTGTTTTGATCTAGTTTTCCATGTATCCAAGACATAAAGGAGTCCGGGGGACTTTTCAAAATTGAAATTGGGTAAGTAGAACTCCCATAAACGCGCTTGACGTGGAGCGGTTGTTTTGGGTCATCAGGGGAAGCAAGTGTGTTGTAAAAGGACCAAATGTTGGAGATTTCTGGACATTCTGTCCATGACGAGTGCAACGGCTCTGCCGTAGCGACCTCCGCTATAGCGGTGGAAAATACCGCTATAGCGGTGGTCAAGGAGGTCAACGCCGCTTAAGACCACTATAGCGGAAGTCGTCCGCTATAGCGGGACCGCTATAGAAGAGTGGGGAACGCTATAGCAGGCCGATGGGTTTTTAATGCAGAAACTTCCCTAAAACAATTCAGTTTTCTACAATTCGTTTGGTAGAAAAGCTAGGGCAATTTCAGACATTTTTCCTCCATTCTTAATCGTTTTTCTTCCCTAAGGTAAAGTTTCTACTCCCCAAACTTTGCACTACTTTTCCTATGCGGTAGAATTGCTAGGGGGGAACTTGGGGAAAGGTTGGAATAACCTAGGAATGGTGGAATCCGGGGAAGAAAGGGGATTCTAAACATGAAAGTTCTTGGGGATTGTTAAAAGTGAAATATAATGATCATATGTTGTTAAATTCTCCATTTTTATCTCTGAAAATGATAGAACTAGGGAAATTAAAGGTGCGAAAGCCTGGGAAAAGGGTGGAATGATCATGTGTGGCCTGGGGTTCTGGGATTTTGTATAATCCGGGTAATGTGCAGGCCTTGTTTATTAATTCCATGTACTTATATGTTATTTTAGACCAAGAAAGAGAAAGGAATACGGAACAAGGGAAAGCTCGGGTTGAGTAGAGCTGGGATCATTTTGAGGTAGGTGATGGCTTACGAATTCCTGTGAATGTTGTATATTTTATACTCTTATCTAAGTGTTTGTATGAATTGCATGACTTAGAGGAATTGTGTAGAATGTCTAAGGGTCTTGTTTTATAGTCTGTGAATTGAACGGTGTGTTGCTTGTTGGTTTACAAGTTGTTTGTTCATTATTTTGACTGCGGATTGTTGACATTTGGTTGGCTCGGGTACTATTCCTGGTACAGGTATACTAACGATTGGCTCGGGTACCACGCCTGGTATGGGTATAACAAATGGTTGGCACGGGTACCATGCCTGGTACAAAATACTAACGGTTGGCTCGGGTACCACGCCTGGTACGGGTTTATTTTACTGCATCTTGGCATTGATATTGTTGAATTGCATTAACTGTTATTGGTTTCATGAGTGGACCGGGCTGTTGTTATTGAATTGTGATATTCACTGGTGGTCCTTGAGTGACCGAGAATCTTGTTATATTTGTTGAGTTGGTCTTGGATTAGGCCGGGTTGTCTATTTAACACTTAGGTGTTGTTTAGAAGGGATCCCAGGGTGGGTCCAAGATAGGTAATAAGGATGAGTTATCGAATTCTGTGATTGTGGCTTAGAGTTATAAGAAGTGGACTTCATGTGAAACAAGCTAGGTAGAGACTTGTAGTCTAGGGGAGCCTATTGACTTGTTGCATGTTTTCCGTACTTGTACTTGATTTGATGTACTTAATTATACACTGTTTATTTGGAACTGGCTGATGATCCTACCAGTACACAGTGGTGGTGTACTGATACTGCACTTGCTTTTTCTTCTTGTGAGTACAGGCAATATTTCGGCGGCTGAGATGCGACCTCATCTGTAGTACCAGCATTCCAGACTTTAATGGTGAGCCGCTCGATCATTAGTGTTGTAGACCGTTTGTTTCGGGCTTAGACTATTTCCTTATATTTTTGGGGTTGCATCCCCGTACTCTAGACATTGATAGAAGTATTTGGTACTGCGGCTTTCATATTCTAGGGTCTAATTTACGCAGGTTTATATTAATGAAGTTGATTTATTGCTATTGAACTGCTAGTTTATTTTATGCACTGGTTTTGAGATGTTAGAACGATTAAGTTCGGGGAAGTGATTGTTCGCGCACCCGCAGGTTGGGTGAGTGTCACTCACGGCGGTCTGGATCGTGACAAGACTCCTCCAAGACCTGGTATCAGTCAGTACAAGAGCTAATACAACATAAGGGTACTATATAGGAACAATGAATATATGTATATATATATATATATATATATATATATATATATATATATATATATATATATATTTGTAAAATAGTCTCTGGAAGTACAAAAGAAGACTAGTTCAAAAGTAGAGGGGATAGATCAACTCCAAACACCAAGAGCTCACCCTGTGTTCCTGAACAACAACTCGGCATGAGGCTGATGTCAGCGGCGATAACTCATACTAGGGTCTGCATCAGAAGAGATGCAGAATTATAGCATGATTATCAAAACACCCGGTATCTAGTAGGCATCATAGGCCGACTAAGCGCAAATAAGATATAAGTATAATAAAAAATGAATATACTCTAAAGGTAAGAAAGAGGGGACCAAAAGAGAATAATAGGTCATAGCTAAATAATTAGGGAAGCAAAAGTAAATAACTCGGAAAGCATTAAGTAATAAACTAGCTATAACCTAATCGGACCCCCATAAGATCGAAAGGTACACACAATAGAAAATAAATTCAACTGGACCCCCATAAGCTTGGTGGATGCAAACAACAAACAACACTAATTACAATTCAAGCATAATATTAAATAAATACGGTAAAGTTCCATGATATGTCATATGAGATGAGTGTGATGATGATGCATGCCGAACTCGAACTGAACTTCTGAATATGAATCACTGATAATGTGTGCTCCGGCTTGAACTGGTATATAATAATGAATATATGTTCCTTGACTTGAACTGAGACTTAAATAATAAATATGCATGTCCAGACTCGAATCTAGGCTTAAATAATAAATATGCATGCCCAGGCTCAAATCGGAGCTTAATTAATAAATATGCATGTTAGGACTCGAATCATGGCTAAAATAGTATATATGAATGCCTGAACCCAAACCAGGCTAAAATAGTAGATATGCATACCCATACTAGAACTGGGGCTAAAACACTCCATTTTTCTCAGAAAACCAAAATCATCTAATGTATTCCAAAATTCTACTTTTTAGCTGAAAATTATATTTTTATGCCAATTTACCTATATGCCAGACAAAATAAATAATAACACGAGTAATAAGGTGAAAGCCAAGCCAATAATCACAACCAAATATAACCAACTAGAATAGAGAAATCCACGATCCACGTATTAAGAAAATGATACTATCCTAGAATATAGATAATTTAGAAAATGCTACACTATTTATAAGACTCTCAAGGGACTCCACCTAATGCAAGAAACAAACAAACACTAAATTGAGGCAATCAATTCTATCCATAAGTCTACTACGCAACTAGGCCAAGTCCTAAAGGAGTTACAACAACCTAGATTAAGGATTTCCAGCTTAGTTATACTCTACGGCCCCTAAACAAGCTATACGAATTATAAATACCTAAGGCAAGTATATTCGAACCCCAATATCCCACAAACTATTAGCTAATTATCATACGAATACCTTAATCAAGTAAAGTCTAAAAGTAGGTAAGCCGTACCTACCTTGAGGTTGAACACGCACTCACGAACCCACTATACCTGAGCTTTTTTCCCTTCCGAGAAGCTTTCGATTGCTGCCACAAAATTAAAATAATAATCTACATGTCAAAACAACAAGAATAATACCCATATTGCGAGTTTACGCTCGGGGTAAAAAATCGGGTGAAAAATCACCCACGAGCCCTACTTATAGAATCAGAAAAATTGAACTTGCAATTATGTCCCTCGTGGGACAAGGATCACATGCTCAAAATTTGAGCATGTCCAGCCCTCAAAACCAAGCCCTAATCATTACCCAAAGTCAAGAGAAAATCAAGAATTAAGCTAAAGAACTTTAACGGTATTAAGACCGGAACTTAAGAATTAAAGACGGGGAAATGATAAACGGACAAGAGCAAATCGACCCTAAGCTTGTTGGATGATTCATTGGCAATTTCTTGAGTTTAAAGCTCTCAAAAATGGTGGAATTTCAGTCAAAAGCTATTTGAAAATGAAGATAAAACAATTATATATTGTCAAGGGTCCCTTCATCGCGAATGTGGGGACCCATCACAAATGCGGTGAAGCACCTAGGAGACCCATCACGGTGTTCTCCTCGTGAACGTGAAGAGGGACCATAGGCTGGGTCCCAGTGGGTTATTCATCTTGAATGTGAGGTCCTCATTGCAAATGCGATGAAGGACCTATAGTTGCACCAGTAGCTGGAAAAACCAGCAACTTTCTAAGTTCAAAAATACTCGGATAGACCGTCGGGATTCATTCATAATCTTGTGCATGCAAACGAAATATGCTACCCTACCAAAAATGTCATTCTGGACTCAATAAAATTGATGAAATTCCTAATGGAGATTGTTTCAATTAAAAGTGGGTCCTACACCTAAAACTTCTATTTTTAACTAAAACCAACCAATAGCCCAGAACGAGTCCGAAAGCCCTAGGACCCAAACTAAAGGTCCTAGTAGCCCAAAGTCCACACTCCAAAGCTAACGACGCTTATGTAATTCTCCATTTACTCCGAATGTTGACCAAAGTCAACTCTTTCAACTTTAACAGTTTCAAAATAGTGAAAAAGGCTTAAAACATAAATGAGCTATCTGAAAACCAAATTGACTGTCTCGGCAAGTCATAAATGACCTGTAGACGCTGTGGGAATGATCGAAACACCAAAAATGTACGAAATTAGAGAAAATGACCTAGATGGTCATTAAAACATTCACTACTAAAAGGACTTTCATCCTAGAAAAGTTAGAGAAAGAAAGCTACCTGAAGGCTCGAAAAGGAGAGGATAATATGCCCTCATATCATGCTCGGTCTCCTAGGTAGCTTCCTCGATGGCATGATGTCTCCAAAGTTGCTTAACCACCGAATATCTCTAGACCAGAACCGTCTAACATCCCAAGCTATAATAACCACTAGCTCCTCCTCAAAAGTTAAATGATCATCTAACTGAATCGAATTCCACCAAAGCACGTGAGCTCTTTTCCTTTCTCATTGAAGTATGCAGCAAGGAATCGAAGGGATGAGACCCGATTCAATTCTATGATTAAATCAAATTCTTCCCTTTGTTAGTTTATCCAAATGGAAAAGCATTGAAACATTGAATAAAGGGTGAATGGCAGAAAAAGCTGGAGGCAAGGCTAACTCATATGTAATATCACCAACTCATTGTAGAATCTCAAATGGCCCGATATACATGGGCATGAGCTTTCCCTTCCTCCCAAACCTCACGCATCTCATTGCGACACTCAAAGGAACACACCATCGACAACTCCAAACTCCAAGGCACGGTGCCTACGGCTATCATAACTATTTTTCCTACTCTGTACTGCCCTAAGTCTATCCTGAATCACCCGAACCCTATCTAAGGACTCCCACAACAAGTTAATATCTCATGGACTGGCCTTGAAAGCATCAAACTACCCAATAGGAGACGTACACTGCGCACAATACAAAGCCTCGAATGGAGCCATTTGGATAATCGAATGGTACCTATTATTATAAGCAAACTCTTCTAAGGCTAGAAACTGGTCCCACTAACCTCCAAAATCCATAACACAAGCCTGAAGTATATCCTCTAGAACGTGATAGTCAGCTCAGACTGGCCATCGATCTGGGGATGAAATGTTATGCTAAGATCAACTCGGGTACCTAACTCATCCTGAAAAGCCCTCAAAATGTGAGAGGTGAATTGAGTACCTCTATCTGAAATAACATACACCAAAACCTCATGAAGACGGACTATCTCTCGCACGTAGATCTGAGCCAACCTCTTAGAACTGTAGGAAGACTGAACGGGTAGGAAGTGTAAAGACTTAGTCAACCGATCTATAATGACCCAAATGCTATCAGAACCCCCAAAAGTATGCAAAAACCCAATAAGAAAATCCATAGTAATCGGCTCCCACTTCCACTCAGGAATGGGTAGCCTCTGAAACAAACTGCCAGGTCTCAAGTGCTCGAACTTCACCTGCTGATAGTTCAAGCATTGAGGTAAAATTTTTGCTATATCCAATTTTATTTTGCACCACCAGTAATGATGTCTCAAGTCTCTATACATCATAGATTCCTTGGGATGAATTGAATACCTGGAATAATGAGCCTCCTATAATATCAACTAAATCAAGTCTCCAACTCTCAAAATGCCAATATGACCTCCAAATCTTAACACACCCTATGAATCTAAGGTGGACTTTCTGGATTTTCCACTCAAAACCTGATCTCGAAGCCCATATAATCAACTCTCCTCAAATTTTTGCTCTTGAATATACTCTAACATTGTAAACTATGCCTCAACTCCAGCAAGAATCCTCCCGGGGTCAGAAATGTCAACTCAAACCAATCTATTAGCTAAGGACTGGATGTCCATGGACAATGGTCACTATGAAGTTAATAGGAAAGCCAAACTCCCCATACTCACCGCCTTCCGGCTCAAGGCATCTGCTACCACATTTGCCTTTCCCGAATAATACAAAATAGAGATATCATAATCCTTTAGCAACTCTAGCCACCTGTGCTACCTTGAATTAAGATCCTCCTGGCTAAGAATGTACTATAAGCTATAATAGTCAATAAATATCTCGCAATGAACACCATAAAGGTAATGCCTCCAAATCTTAAGCGTGAAAACCACCGCTGCCAACTCCAAGTCATGGGTGGGGTAGTTACGCTCATGCACGTTCAACTATCTAGAAAAATAAGCAAGTACCTATCCCTACTGCATCAAAACATAACCCAAACTAAAATCTAAAGCATCACTGTAAACCCTTGGTCCTCAACTAGAAGAGTAAAAATCGGAGTTGTGATCAATAAGGCCTTGAGTTTCAAAAAGCTTACCTCACACTCGTCGGACCACTGAAACAGGATATCATTCCTAGTCAGTCTAGTCAATGGCGTTGTAATGGAAGAGAATCCCTTGACAAATCTTCTATAGTAACCTAATAACCCAACTAAACTGCGAAGGTCGATAGGAGAAGTGGGCCTAGCCCAATCACGAACTGCCTCAATTTTCATCAGGTCTACCATGATTCCATCCTTGGACACCATGTGCTCCAAAAAGGTCATAGACTCAAGCTAGAACTCACACTTTAAAAACATGGCATCAAGTCACTTATCTCTCAATATCTGGAGCACAATCCTCAAATGTTGCTTGTGCTTCTCCCTACTCCTCGAGTAGACAAGGATGTCGTTGATGAATACTATCACTATGGAGTCGAAATAAGGCTTGAAAACGCAGTTCATCAAGTCCATAAATGTTGTTGGGGCATTGTTCAACCCAAAAGACATCACCAAGAACTCATAATGGTCGTAGCAAATCCTGAAGGCTGTCTTAGGGATGTATGCTGCCCAAATCCTCAACTGATGGTAGCCAAATTTCAAGTAAATCTTAGAAAACACGGCTACACCCTGAAGCTGGTCAAATAGATCATCAATATGCGACATCAGATACTTATTCTTTATAGTCACCTTATTCAACTGCCGATAATTAATACACTTATGCATAGAGCCATCCTTCTTCTTCACAAATAGAACAGGAGTACCCCAAGTAGAAACACTCGGCCGGATGAAACCCTTACCTAGAAGATCCTAAAGCTCAAAATTAAGCTCTTTCAACTCAATAGGAGCCATATGATAAGGTGGAATAAAAATGGGCCGGGTGTCAGGCTCAGCATCAATGGCAAAGCCTATGTCACGCTTAGGTGGGAGGCCATGTAAGTTAGTAGGAAAGACATTTGCAAACTCACAGACCACAAGAATAGAATCAAGTAAAGAAATGTCGGCACTACCATCACTCACATAAGAAAGATAAGCCAAATACCCCTTAGCTACCAAACTCATGTCCTGAATATAAGAAATGATCCTTGTTGGCGCGTGACTAAAAAACCCTGCCACACAACTGGGGGTATGCCAGGCATGGCTAAGGTAGCGATCTTGGCAAGGAAATCCAAGACCACATGATAAAGGGATAACCAATCCATTCCCCGTCAAAATTTACCATATAAAGCACAACAAAATCTGCCCAAGTGTCAACTCTCGAATAGTTACTATACAAGATCTAAACACCCTATCCACTACTAAAGAATCACCTACAAGAATAGCTACCTACATAGGCATATGAAAAGGCTTACTAGATAATCCCAACTTAGAAGCAAAGTATACAGACACATAAAAATAGGTAGATCTCCGATCAAATAAGACATATGTTGGCGAATAATAGACTGAAATTATACCTGTGATCACGGAATCTGAAGCCTCCGCCACTTGTCTACCAGGAATGGCATATAGTTGTCTACATCCACCACTTTATTGAGTACTAACATGACCACTTGTCCTACTCGATTGAGCACCACCATGAGCACCCCTACTACTCTGAGCACCATATTTGGCTGGTGGAGCCACTTCTCTAAAAGGTTGAGCAGTTGATGAAGGCTCGATATAACAGGGACAGTCTCTAGCAAAGTGACCAAACTCCCCACAATCATAACAACCCTGAGAAGCTCTGCCCTGATGCAAAGTACCTGCTCAACCAAAATGGCCACCATGCCCTGAAAACCCTGAATATGAACCCTGCAAAGACTGATCGAAGATCAGACCTATATACCCAAGATGGCTACCACCAGAAAGATGAAGCGTGGCCTGCATGGGCTAGTTATGATGAAAGTACTATTATTGTTGACCCCTACCAGTAAAAAATCTACCTCCAATCTATGAACCACTGTAACTATCCTCGTGATGGGGACTCTTATCGCTACCCCCATGGGCCTCACGATGAATTCCCTCTATAGTGCTAGCATGATCAACAACATCCAAGAATGTCTGACCCGATTATACCATGCTTTCAGCAGCTAGGCAAAGCTGAAGTCTCAACCCTCTAATGAAATAACACACTCTCTCATGCTCGGTAGGCAGAATCGTGGTAGCATGTCTGGATGGCTCATGAAACCTTGACTCATACTTGCCACTATTATAGAACCCTGTTGCAATCTCGAGAACTCATCCCTTAGTCTTTCACGCTCGCTGTGAAGTATATACTTTCATAAGAATGGCTCAAAGAACTGTGCCAAAGTCATAGAAAGGGACCCAGTTGGTCTACACTCAACATACGCCCTCAACCACTATCTCGCTAAACCATCAAGCAGAAAAGTGGTGTAATCCACCCTATGAGAATCCACTAGGCCGAGGTTATTTAATGTCTCCTGACAACTGGAAAGAAACTCGTGCACATCATCCTCTGGAGCATCTGAAAACCTTGGGGGTGCCAATCTAAGGAATTGACCCAGCATCTTCTACTCCTCAGAAGTCATGAATAGTCAAGCTGACATTAATGGACCAACCAATGGTACTGGTGGAACCTCAACTAGATAAGTTGCATCGATAGACTACGCTCTTGTACCCTGAATACCCTGAGCCGCTCCTTGAGCTGAAGTCTGTGGCATACCTCCCAATACAATGAATAGCTAAACAATAGTAGCCTTAAGTGCCAATAAAGGTGCAAGTTTGGGTGTCTTTGCCCCATTGGTTGCTGAGGTGGTGGACCCTCTGGTACTAACTTTGGAGAAATCTCAGGCTCCTGATCAAGTACTAGATCTGATAATGACTCTCTGTCATGGAACCGATCGCATGCTGTAGCTCGAGCCTGACCTCAACCCTTGTGTTGACCTCTACCTCTGCCCCAATTTGGAGCCCTAACTGTAGCGCGGGGGCCTTGCCTATGGTCGTTGTAGCCCTTGTCCTAACCATACTGCAAAAGAGTAAAATAAATGAGATTTCTAAGAGCTGTTAGGAATAGATCACATGATAAGGAATCAAAATGCGAAGTTTTCCACAAAATGCCTTATAGCCTACCAAAGATAGGATATGGATGTTATTGTACCAATCCACAGGACTCTACTAGACACTTGTTGTTGTACCAGCGACACCAGTGAACCTAGGTTCTGATACCAATCTGTCACGACCTGAAAACTTAGGTCATGATAGAATTTACTATAACCCACCAGTAGGTAAGCCAAAACCCTTAGCCCAAAATGATAAGTAACGGGCTAACAAGAGAACGAGATAAAAATGAGAAATCAATACTAAATAATGGGGAAACAATAGGAAGATGCATATATATATATATATATATATAGGAACAAAATATACCAAACAGTCCCCCAAGACCTGGTATCAGTCAGTACAAGAGCTACTACAACCTAAGGGTACTAGATAGGTACAATATATATATATATATATATATATATAAAAGTCTCTGAAAGTACAAAAGAAGACTAGTCCAAAAGTAGAGGGAGATGGATCAACTCAGGATGCCAAGAGCTCACCTTGTGTCTCCGAACAGCAACTCCGCACGAGAATAACATCAGCGGCAATAACACATACTAGGGTCTGCATCAGAAAAGATGCAAAAGTGTAGAATAAGTAACAAAACATGTGGTACCCAGTAGGCATCATACGTTGACTGAGCTCAAATAAGATACAAGTATAATAATAAAATGAATATACTCTAAAGGTAAGAAAGAGGGGTCAGAAAGAGAATAGCAATTCATATCTAGATAATAAGGGAAGTAAGAGTAAATAACTCAGAAAGAATAAAGTAATAAACTAGCTACAAGCTAATCGGACCCCCATAAGCCCAGAAGGCACACACAATAGAAAATAAACCCAACAGGAACCTCAGAAGCCTGGTGGATTCAAAAAATGAACAATACTAATTATAATCCAAGCATAATATTAAATAAATATGGTAAGGTGCCATGATATGACATAAGAGATGAGTACAATGATGATGCATGACGGACCCCAACTGAACATCCTAATATGAATCAGTGATAATGCGTGTTCGAACTCAAATCAGGACTTAATAATAAATATGCATGCCCAAACTCGAATTGGGACTTAAATAATAACATTCATTCCCAAACTCGAACCACGGACTAAATAATAAATATGCAAGCGCTGACTTGAATTGGGGCTTAAATAAAAAATATGCATTCCCAAACTTAAACCAGGGCTAAAGAAATAAATATGCATGCCTGGACTCAAAGTAGGGCTAAAATAGTTGATATATATGCCCGGACTCAAACCGGGGCTAAAATAGTTCATTTTTCTCAGAAAACCAAACCCATTTAAAGTATTCTAAAATTCCAGTTTTTAGCCAAAAACTGTATTTTTATGCCAATTTACCTAAATGCCAGACAAAATAAACAATAACACGAGTAATAAGGTGAAATCCAAGCCAATAAGCACAACCAAATCCAACAAACTAGAATAAAAATGTCTATAGTCCATATACTAAGAAAATGATACTATCCTAGAATACAAACAATTCAGAAAATGCTACACTATCTATAAGACTCCCAAGGGACTCCACCTAAGGAAAGCAACTAACTAATACCAAGTTGAGGCAACCAATTCTATCCATAAGGCTACTATGCAGCTACGCGAAGTCCTAAAGGAGTTACAACCAGGTAGACTAAGGATTTCCAGCTTAATTCCACTCTACGGCACCTAAACGCACTATACAAATCAAAAATAACTAAGGCAAGTGTATGCAAACCACAACATCCCACAAACTATTAGCTAATTATCATACAAATACCTTAATCGAGCAAAGCTAAAAGTAGGTAAGCTGTAACCTACCTGGAGGCCGAACACGCGCTTACGAACCCCTATATCAGATATTTTCCCTTCTAAGAAGCCTCTGACTGTTGTGTCACGCCCTGAGGTTATCCCCTAGATGTAACACGTGACTCGGGACCACAAGGATCCCAAACTAACCCTTGGTCATAGCATTCTCAAGCATAACAAGGATAAGACATAGCAAAAGCATCATAAGAGAACCCAAATAGGAAGCATGATCATATAAAAGAGAGTCAAATAAGAAGTACAACTCAATAGTCATCTCATAACATCTATATCTGAAAAGCCTCTAATACTATCATAGAGAGTTGATGGGACAATACCCCAACTAACTCGACAATCTAGTACGTAAAGGAAGCATAAAAACTAAAATAAAGCTTAGTCCTCGAACTATACGGACTCACCAAAGCTGGCTGAGGGAGTGGCCTGGAGCTCTAGCCACGAACCTGAGAAGGTATGTCTCAATCTTCATCATCAAAGGATGAAGCGCAATATGCGTTAGTACTATGGAATGTACTAAGTATGTGAGCAATGCATAAATAGAGCGAAACATGCTTTAAAATGTATTTAGGTAAATCCATGCATAGTACAGATCATGAGAAGATATCATAGTGGAAATCAAATCATAAGGCAAAAGCCAACTTCAAAATGATAGTTCATAAAAGAGTTCATAATGCTTAGAAAACTTAAAAGGAAATATATATACGGGAGTTTCTTATAACCGACATGAGACCATGTGAGCTACATGAAATCTAACTGTATAACCCCAGTTAGCAAAGCTGACTTTGAACCCAGCCAAGGAACAAGCCACCGTACCCAACTATATAACCCTAGTTGGAAAAGTTGTCCTATGCCCCGCTCAGGCAAGGACACAATACATGAAGACGTCGATCCACTCTCACAAGCCTTTAAGTCACATCATTTCATTACCTACGCTGGCAATGTGGTTTCTGGGACTAAGGGCAATCTCACCCCGTCCAACTCCGTGCTAAATACTACTCCCAAAACATGCATACATATAGCTCATAATCATAAAGGAATACTCTCATTCCAAAACTTGTTCATAAATAGGGCATACTCTCATGCCAAAACTTGTTCATAAAGCATGAAAACACATCGGTTATCATGCAACTTTCATATCGTAGTTCATAAATCTTAGCATATCCATAATTCAAAAACATGCTTTTCTTTCTAAATTCATACTTGAGGAATTAGACATGCAATTTCATAAATACATAAAGGCCATGATATCTAATTATACCTAGTTTCTCTTGAAAACATGCAATTTCATAGTTTCATGCTATAAATCAACTTTCATGCTTGGGCTTTTAAAACCAACAAGAAAATCATACTTAAATCATGAGTAATCAAGAGGAAACCAGGAATTTAAACATAGAAACTGATTTCATAAACTTTCCCCAATTTTGGGTCAAAACCCTAGTTTCATGAGTTCATAAATCAAAATAAGAATTGGTCTTAAAATCATGAATAGGAAACCACTTATAGAAATCCATGCAAAACCATCCAATTTAGAGTTGGAAACTTGTACAAGAATCATGAGGAAATAATTTATAGATAACCCCTGAGAATTTTGGTAAGAAACCTAATTTAGAAATTCATAATAATTAATTTTGAAGATGGTGTTTTGGGCACAAGGGTGAAAGAAACCCATTGTTAAAAACCCACATACCTTGGTGGAAGATTACCCACTTCAATGGAAAAGATTTGGAGACTTGACTTGGAGCTTGGAGACTTGAGCTTGAAGAGGGATTTTCCTTTTTGGGAGGAGAATGAGGAACTTGGGATGAACTTAGGGTAATATGGGTGAAAACCCTTCTAAAAGTAGTCAAAACGACTTCACTTAATACATAATAGGGTGGGAAATGACCAAAATGCCCCTAGGAATTAATTGGAAAAAAACTGGAAATTGGTCAACCTTCAGTGACCACGAGTGGAGTCTAAGACTCGTAGACTTTTCCACAACTCGTGGACTGCTAGTCGTGGAAGCTGCCAGAATTTCAACCTACAGGAGATATTCTACGATTTAACAAGACGACTCGTGAAGCTTCCACGAGTCGTATAACCTAATCGTGGAACTCAGGGAACTTTACTGACCTCTGATCAACTTCCACGATCAACAGTACGACCCGTAGAAACTTCTACGAGTCGTAGAAGTGACTCGTGGTTGTCAGTATTGAGGTTGGTCTACAGGACTGGTTTCACGAGTCACTCCCACGACTCGTGGAACCTTCCACGATTCATGGACTTGACCCGTGGTCCCTGGAACTTGGATTTTTCTGAAGTTTTCATCTTAGATAGATGGATACTTGTACGAGGTGTTACAATATCCTCCCCTTGGGATCATTCGTCCTCGAATGAAGGCTAGACAAGGGAAACTGAGGGGAAAACAGCCCAACTAAATATCAAAACATAGAAATCAAGGGTAAACATAAAACCCAAACTTTTCAACTTGAAAACATGATGAACTAACTTCATAAAACATGGATGCATGCTAGAATCATGAGAGGACTGATGGAATAGAATCGGAGGGACATACTAAGGAGGAACTACTACCTCAAGCTGAAACCAGATCGGAAAGGGAAGGGTGGAGGTGCTAGGCCTTCATGGATGATTCTGTCCCCCGAGTAGTTCCTTCAACTGAGTTGTAAAAGCTGAAGTACTATCGTGGTAATCAATTTCTGACTGAAATAAAAGCTGAGCTAGTTTCATTAGACACGTAAACATGCTGAGAATGTAAGACGCCCAATAGGACAGGAACTGGATATATAACATGATAACTGGTCTGGGATGAGAGTATGAACTCAGCTAAAACTCTTGAAGAACAAACATACTCTAGAATCGCAGTTAGCCAAAAGGAACGTCAAATTGAGAGAAGTAGATATACGAGAAGACCATTCTCTTCTAAGTACCACCCCTACCAATTGCAACTAACACCCTCAACAGCGCACATGAAGGTACTAAGGTCTGAGTCTAACTACCCGATTCTCCATGCTTAGGCCTATCTCGACTAAACCCCTTGCATCTAGAGTTATCTCCTAAGAATGGTATTCTTTCTTATCACAACAACCAACTAATCCAGGGCTCCCCAACCCAAGGGCCACCAGTTGCGCAAAACAAATATCCATATGTATCCCATCATGATATTCAAGCTTATGACTATGGCCACCTTATGGTTTCGTAGCTTACCCTATTTAAGACTTCTCTCCTCTTCCCTATTATAACTAGGGATCTCAATTTCAGGAACTTCTACAAAGGGACATACTAAACTCCCTCATCTAATTATTTTGCATGAATAACCCTTACCTCATCATTTACTCACACTTAGACGTCAAGGTGGAACAAGTACACTAACAAGGAAAAAGGAATTTTCTACCTCCCATCTAGGCTACTACAACGCCTTCTCCCCTAACACTTACAACTACATAAACTAGAATCATCGAAAGAAAGAGCAGGAGTAGGAGCGTCACAGATGAAGGCATACAAATTGATCTTGACTTACACTTAGCATGATCAAGCCACTCAAAGTGCGGCTTGGGGAATTGAGTGCAATAGGCATGAGCACTTCACCTACTGGGCACGTAAGTTATGAGTTAGTGGGGATCACCACCCCTCGTCATCAAAGGCAAGGATCAAAGGGCCTTAGAATAAGTACATCGCAAGCGTGAATCATTTCAAGAATCAGGTATGAGCATATACATGGAATAACATATTTTGATTAGCCATTGAGGTATTTCTGAAGACTGATGGAGTAAACATAACTGATCATACTGCGATACATGATTTTACATATGTAACGGACCTCGGGGCATAAAGCTGGGATTTATAGGAGCGTAGGACAAGAGTAGAATCATTATCTGAAGAAATCACTTGTCATTCTAGAAGCTGAATATGAGCGTGAATCTTGATGGAGTGCGTAAATTGAAGTAGAACCATGGCGCTGACACATAAGGCGTGCAAAAGGCATCGGGATGGCATAAATATACTGAGGACGCTAGGATGGAATTAAGCTTTTGTCTCCCCTCCTAACCTTGTTCTAACATCCAAGAATAACACTACTTGAGCCTCCAAAACCTAGCCGATGCGATTCTACATTCCACCATATCCCCCTTAGGTTCATGCTACCCTCCTAAGTCTATGAGCCTCTTACCAACCTCTCAAAGGAACTCTGATCGTATCCCCTAATAGAACATACACAAATCCAAAATCTAGCACGAATACCCACTTCCTTCTATAGTCTAAGACTCTCTTTCACCTAAAAGTCTAGGCCTCACCCTCCTATCCCCACTTAGTTCTAGGTCAAGACAACTCACAACCAAACAAAAAAAATATGGGTCCGGGGGTTGTGGATGCATACAGGAAGAAAATATAGTGATGTACCTAATTCAACTCCGGGAGGAACACTCTGACCCGCCTGGCTAGGCAATGAAAGGAGTTGGTTTTAGAGCTGAACATCATAGTTGCTCCTCTTAGATAAGGGGCAATCCCTGATCCTATGGCCTGACTGACCACACCTAAAATACCTCTCCTTGCCCGTAAGGCACTCACTTAAATGCAACTTACCACAGCTACTACAACCAGGGTACCTCAAGGTCTTTGGAACCTTATGGTGACAAGACTGAGAGTTGAGGGCAGGTATACAAACTGAAGATGAGGTTGGTCTGGATGACCTATGCTGAGAAGATGATTGGTTTCGTGTTTTGGTCTTCTTGTTTTTCCTCTTCCTCTTCTTTAGTTTCTCTCTCTCATTCAACTGAGCTGTAATGGCTTTATCCAACATACAGATGGCTTCACAAAATTCTGCATTAGTAATCTCATGATCTGGAGTGGTTGGATTAGCATTCCTCGTGGGGTTTCTTTGCGGAGACATTATCTGGAATGTGTAAGGAATAGATTAGAAGGGTAAGTAGAGTCAAACTCTATCGCATGATAGTGAACATGAAAAAGTGAAGTTTTTCCTAAAACATCTCATACCCTCCCCCTCATAAGTGTGGCGCGCTTCACACCCATGAAAGATATTCTACTCGATGCGACTTTCAGACATCCTAGGACTCTCAAAACCTAGCTCTGATACCAAGTTTGTCACGCCCTGAGGTTCCCCCTAGATGTAACACGAAACTCAAGACCATGAGGATCCCAAGCTAACCCTTGGTTATAGCATTCTCAAGCATAACAAGGATAAGACATAGAAGAAGTATCGTAAGAGAACCCAAATAGGAAGCATGATCATATAAAAGAGAGTCGAATAAGAAGTACAACTCAATAGTCATCTCATAACATCTATATCTGAAAAGCCTCTAATACTATCATAGAGAGTTGATGGGACAATACCCCAACTAACTTGACAATCTAGTACATAAAGGAAGCATAAAAACTGAAATAAGGCTTAGTCCTCGAACTATGAGGACTCACCAAAGCTGGCTGACGGAGTGGACTGGAGCTCTAGCCACGAACCTGAGAAGGTATGTCTGAATTTGCATCATCAAAGGATGCAGCGCAATATGCGTTAGTACTATGGAATGTACTAAGTATGTGAGCAATGCATAAATAGAGTGAAACATGCTTTAAAACGTATTTAGCTAAATCCATGCATAGTAAAGATCATGAGAAGATATCATAGTGGAAATCAAATCATAAGGCAAAAGCCAACTTCAAAATGATAGTTCATAAAAGAGTTCATAATTCTTAGAAAACTTAAAAGGAAATATATATATGGGAGTTTCTTATAACCGACATGAGACCATGTGAGCTACATGTAATCTAACTGTATAACCCCAGTTAGCAAAGCTGACTTTGAACCCTGCCAAGAAACAGCTCACCGTACCCAACTATATAATCCTAGTTGGCAAAGTTGTCCTATGCCCCGCACAGGCAAGAACACCATACATGAAGACGTGGATCCACTCTCATAAGCCTTTAAGGCACATCATTTCATTACCTATACTGGCAACGTAGTTTTTGAGAATAAGGGAAATCTCACCCTGTCCAACTCGGTGCTAAATACTACTCCCAAAACATGCATACATATAGCTCATAATCGTAAAGGCATACTCCCATGCCAAATCTTGTTCATAAATAGGGCATACTCTCATGCAGAAACTTATTCATAAATAGGGCATACTCTCATGCCAAAACTTGTTCATAAAGCATGAAAATACATTGGGTATCGTGCAACTTTCATATCGTAGTTCATAAAACTTACAATAGCCATAATTCAAAAACATGCTTCTCTTTCTAAATTCATACTTGAGGAATTAGGCATGCAATTTCATAAATACATAAGGGCCATGATATCTAGTCATGCCTAGTTTCTCTTGAAAACATGCAATTTCATAGTTTCATGCTATAAATCAACTTTCATGCTTGGGCTTTTAAAACCAACAAGATAATCATACTTAAATCATGAGTAATCAAGAGGAAACCATGAATTTAAACATAGAAATTGATTTCACAAACATTCCCCAATTTTGGGTCAAAGCCCTAGTTTTATGAGTTCATAAATCAAAATAATAATTGGCCTTAAAATCATGAACAGGAAACCACTTATAGAAATCCATGCAAAACCATCCAATTTAGAGTTGGAAACTTGTACAAGAATCATGAGGAAACAATTTATAGATAACCCATGAGAATTTGGGTTAGAATCCTAATTTAGAACTTCATAATAATCAACTTAGAAGATGGGGTTTTGGGCACAAGGGTGAAAGAAACCCATTATTAAAAACCCACATACAATGGTGGAAGATTACCCACTTCAATGGAAAAGATTTGGAGACTTGACTTGGAGCTTGGAGACTTGAGCTTGAAGAGGGATTTTCCTTTTTGGGAGGAGAATGAGGAACTTGGGATGAAATTAGGGTAATATGGGTGAAAACCCTTCTAAAAGTAGTCAAAACGACTTCACTTAATACATAATAGGGTGGAAAATGACCAAAATGCCCCTAGGAATTAATTGGAAAAAGGCTGGAAATTGGTCAACTTTCAGTGACCACGAGTGGAGTCTACGACTCGTAGACTTTTCCACAACTCGTGGACTGCTAGTCGTGGAAGCTGCCAGAAATTCAACCTACAGGAGACTTTCTACGGTTTAACAGGACGACTCGTGGAAGCTTTCACGAGTCGTAGAACCTAATCGTGGAACTCAGGGAACTTGACTGACCTTTGATCAACTTCCACGAATCAACAGTACGACCCGTAGAAACTTCTACGAGTCATGGAAGTGACTCATGGTTGTCAGTACTGAGGTTGGTCTGCAGGACTGGGATCACAAGTCACTCCCACGACTCGTGGAACCTTTCACGATTCGTGGGCTTGACCCGTGGTCCCTGGAACTTGGATTTTTTTGAAGTTTATATCTTGGATAGCTGGATACCTGTACAGGGTGTTACATGCTGCCGTGCTATCAAAATAATAATCTGCATGTCAAAACAAGAAGAATGACACCCATTATGCGAATTTATGCTCCGGGTCAAAAATCAGGTGAAAAATCACATGCAAGGCCCATTTACGAAATCAAAAAAATTGAACCACCAATTATATCCCTTGTGGGACAAGGATCATATGCTCAAAGATTGAGCATGTCTAGCCCTCAAAACTAAGCCCAAATCAGTCCCCAAAGTCAAGAGAAAATCAAGAATTAAGCTAAAGAACTTTAACAAAATTAAGACCGAAACTTACTAAATAAAGACGAGGAAATGATCAACGGATAAGAAACAATCGACCCTAAGCTTGTTGGATTATTCCTTGGCAATTTCTTGAGTTTAGAGCTCTCAAAAGTGGTGGAATTTTGGTTGAAAATGATTTAAAAACAAAGAGAAAACAATTATATAGTGTCAGGGGTCCCTTCATAATGAATGTGGGGACCTCATCGCAAATGTGGTGAAACACCAAGGAGATCCATCTTGATCGTTATGGTCTCCTCACGAACACAAAGAGGGATCCCGCGCTTGGTCCCAGCAGGTTCTTTATCACAAATGCAGAGGCCAGCTCACGAATACGATGGTCAAAAAGCTTAACCTTCGCGAACGCGAGTTCCTCATCCTGAACGCAAGCTCCTCATAGCGAACGCAATGAAGGACATGTAGTTGCACCAGCAGCTGGAAAATATGGTACCCTTTCTAAGTTCAAAAACACTAGGATGAACCCTCGAGATTCATTCGGAATCCTATCCACACAAATGAAATATGGTACCCTACCAAAAATGACATTCTGAACTCAACAGATTCAACAAAATTCCTAAAGGAGATCGTTCAATGAAAAGTGGATCCAACACCTAAAACTTCCATTTTTACCAAAACACAACCAATAGCCAAAATGTGTTTGGAAGCCTCAAGACCCAAACCAAATGTTCCACTATCCCAAAGTCCATGCTCCAGAGCGAACGCGCTGATGGAATTCTCATTTGATCCCGTTTACTCCGTATGTTGACCAAAGTCATCTCTTTGAACTTAAAAAATTTCAAAATAGGGAAAAAGGCTAAAAACACAAATAAACTGCTCGATAATTGAACCAACTATCCTGCAAGTCATAAATGACCTGTAGATACTGTGGGATAGCTCAAAACACCAAAAGTGCATGAAAATAGAGAAAATAACCTAGAGGGTTATTACAAAAGTGAAAATAAAATACAAAGAGAAGGGACAACAATAAAAGAAAATGAGGGATATCATACCCAATTTATATAAGAGATGATAAACAAAAATAATTGTCACGACATAATTTTTCAGGTTGTTGTGATGGCACCTATTACACCCCACCAATAAGTAAGCCAAAACCCTTAGCCCAGAATAGCGAGTAGCAGGTTAATATGAGACACGATATAAAAGCGAAATAAATGGATACACGACAAAGATAATAAAAGCAGAAAATAGAATAAAGCAGAAAGAAGGAGTAAGTCAAACAGAAAACCCCTAAAACATGGTATCACTCGGTACAAAAGCTACTATAACATAAGGAGTACTAGGTAGATACAAATATATATGACATTCTCCGGATATAAAAAAAAGGGACTAATCCCAAAGTAGAAGGAGACAAGTCAGCTCCGGACGCTAGAAGCTCACCCTAGATCTCCGAATAAGCAACTCCGCACCAGGACAGTGTCAGCAGTGATAACTCATGCTAGGGTCTGCATCAAGGAAAATGATGCTGAAGTGTAGCATGAATACCAAAACATGCAGTACCCAGTAGGCATCATAGGCTGACTGAGCTCAATAAGATAAAAGCATAGAAATTGTGAATAAACTAAAAAGGAAAGGGGTAGAGGGAGTCCATATAAGGACACATGTCATAGCTAGAAAAATAATAAGGCAGGAAATAATAAGTTGAATGAAATGTAAAACATCAAAAGTAGAGCACGCAAAGTAAAGCAAAGTAGAGTAGTCAAGCTACTACCTAACCGAGCCCCCATAAGCCCGAAGGTACACAGAATCACAGAATAACCTAATCGGACCCCCATAAGCCCAAAAGGTATAACCAGCAAACAATAGACCCACCCGGACCCCCCATAAGTCCAGAGGATACAAACGACAGACAATAGTGACTAACAATCAACCTAATGGGGTAAGCAAGTGGAATCATGCCATGATATTCCATATGATTCGTGCCAAGTGCCAATAGTATCGTATACTCCTCCTCCAGCCATAGCTTGCAAAGACAAGACCCATGGGGGACTCGCGAAATCCGTATACCAATTCTTAATCGTATCTCAATAATAGTGCCATGATGATAATCAGTAAAACCACCGAAACACTTTCCCTCGAGCATGCAAATTTAAAATACTAGTAAAACCACCTGAAATACTTTCCCTCGGGCATGCAAGTTTATTTCGAATTAATACTTTATAAAAATATACCAAGTTTTTTGTAAGAAAGTCAAAGTACCAAAGTTGTTCTTAAAAATCCTTTTCTGAAATTGAAAATAATGTTCTAAACCAAGTCTTTCATATGCCATGAAGAAAACAATCATAATACAAGATCATAGAAGAAGAATTAAGCCTAGTTAAATTCGCATTAAAGTAAATAAGTCCATAAATTGAGGGGAAGGTCAACATTCTTGAAATAGCACCTAAAGGAACTGACCTCTTAACAACCTCCTATGGGCACTTACTCTAAGGCACCAACTACCCCAAATCTGACTAACTCAGATAATTCATATTAAACTAGCTAAAAGAAGAAACAAGCCAAAAGAGTTAAGGGAATAAGTAAACTGACCTGGGGTCCAGCAATTCCAATGCATACGGCCTCGGGCCCATAAATACATAATTGTGAATAAACAATACTAAGATAGAACGCTTAAACGGAAACGATAAATAAGCTTCTAACCTATCTCAAGAACTACCAGAAATTCCATATGATGGACATCTAAGTTAACCACCCCAACACTCCAAGGCCGACTAACTAAGCTAAGGCAAGCAAGGATATATAATTAAATACAACTAAAGACACTACACCATCTACGCTAAGACCTACAGGTACAAGTAAGGGTAGTACTCAGTTTCCCAATCCTCGATTGAAGCTAAAGCTCTAAATCGACCACGAGAATCAAAATCCCTTAAAAATAATTATTCAATCCATAAGTTCCCACCAACAATTACCACAAACCATACAATTATCTTATACAAGCTAAGTCTAGAAGTAAGTAAGTTGTAGCCTACCTGAAAGCCGATCACGCGTACTCGTCCTCACTAAACCAGAGCTTTTCCTTTTTGGGAAGCCTCTGACTGCTGCCATGCTATCATAATGATAATATACCCGTTAAAATATGAACAATGATACCCACATTTCCAATTAACCATTCGGGTAAAAAATCAGGTGAAAAATTACCCGTGGAGACTGCATGCGAATTTTGAAAATGAAATTGGGGAAAATGTCTCTCGTGGGACAAGGATTCCATGCCCAAAATACTGAGCCAAAACATCCCCAATAACAAGCTCAAATTACCCCCAAACCCCAAGAACAATTCAAGAATCAACAAGAAATTTAATGGAATAAGGATCGAAAACTTACAATTTTGATGATGGGTAATCGACCATGGACAAGAGAATATTGACCCAACCAGAATTTGTGATCCCACACTGAATTTGGTGCTTAGAGCTCTATAGAAATGGAGGAATTTGGTTGGAATTTTTTAAAAATGAAGGAGAAAGCTATATATATCATTAGAGGTCCTTCATCGCGACCGCAAAGGACCCCATGCAGTCGTGATGACCACGCTATCTAGACCATCACGATCGTGATGGTCCATCCATGTTGTCGCCAAGAGAAAATGGTTGTCGGGTCCACAAACCCTTCATCGTGATCGCATCAAGGAGGCCTCGCGGTCGCAATGCCCAATGAGACAGACCATCGCGATTGTGTGGCCTTCCTCGTGGTCGCGATTAAGGTCTGAGACATGCACCTACAATAGCAAACAACAAATTTCTTAAGTTAAAAAGCCACCAAATGAAACCTCAGGATTTATTCGGGACACTGCGCATGCAAACGAACTATGCTATCCTACTAGAAATAGTATTCCCGACTCAACAAAATTGATAAAAAATCACAACGGAGATAGATTTAATGAAAAGTGGGCACCACACCCAAAAACCAACTTTTTACCAAAAAGAACCCAATAGCACAAAACGAGTCTGGAAGCCTCGGGAGGCGAACCAAAGGTCCCTCCAGCCCAAAGTCAATATTTTAGAGCTAACAGTGCTGATGAATCCCATCTGAGGCCCTCTTTGCTGAATATTGACCAAAGTCAACGCTTTCATCTTTAAGAGTTTTAAAATAGGGAAATGGGCTTAAAACTCAAATGAACTGCCCGAGAACTGAACCGTCAGTCTCGACAACAGTCCCGACAAGTCATAAATGACCTGTAGCCGTTGTGAGAAAGCTCGAAACACATAAAACGCACAAAAATAGAAAAAATGACCTTAAGGGTCATTACATAAATAGTGAATGAAATGATTTAAGATGTATACCAATTTATGGTCCTCTTGTGCCAATATTTTTTAAGATCAATACCAATTTATGATCCTCTTATGCCTAAATGTATTTAATATATATAAAAATTTATTTATGGTCTAAAATAAAATATAATTATTTGTGTGATTGTGAATCATCTTATTAAGGGTAAATAAGAAGTTTAAATTTAAATTGTTCTTGAAAACTATAAATACTTTAATTATGACATAAAAATAGAGTATATATTCAAAGAAGAGATTATATCTTAATACATAAATAAGGATAATATAGTCAAACACCCCTCCTAATTAATATTTTCTTAAGCGGTATGTAAATAAAAAATACAATAAGTATTTTCTTAGTGTTAATCATAATTAGTACCAGTGCAAGATTAGTGCTAAATTCATAGTTAGTATCGGTGCAAGATTAATGCCAAAATCATTATTAGTGTCGGTGCAATATTAGTGCTAAAATCATAAGTTGCAAGGTTAAAGCTAAAATCATGATTAGTGCCGATGTAAAGTTAGTAATAAGCAATCATAATTAGTGTCAGTGCAAAATTAGTCCTAAAATCTTATGAGATGAAACTAGTACAATTGTTAGTGTATACGCAAAATAAATTTATTAAATTTTCGAAAATCCTACACACTAATATATTGCTAAAGAATAAAATTAATTATTTTTCTTAATGGTGAATCATACAATACTATCACTTTTATCTAAAAATTTAATTAAAAACATAAAATAGAAAAGTACAACATATTTATATGTGATATATTTTTCATTATTTAGTGTGCAGAACCTCCTCCATCTTGATGTGGCATAACATCAATCTCATTACCACTTCTTACCCAAGCATTATAAAGTATAATAAATAGACACAAAATAAATAAATTATGACTGTTGATTTAACAATAAATTTGATCAAGTTATGCAAATTAAAGTCTTACTTCATTTACTGTCCTTTTCAATAGAAGGCATTTTCCATCGAAGTAGAAACAAATTGTTTTATAATCTATTATTTGTTTTTTTTCTTATAGAATGCCTTGAATATCGTCTTAATACTGATCTAGGCTTAGCTTAGAGCTAAAGTAGACAATTATATCATCCTATTAAAAAAAAATTAAAAGAGCATAAGAATATAAATAAATTTCAGAGATTAAAAGGTGTATTTGCTAAAATAACCAAAAAATAAAGAGAGAGAGTGAAATGATAACCTTGGATTCTTGACTAGAGAAAGGTTCTGTGACATGGACACTCAATCCAACTCGGTCGGTCAGTTGCCCAGCTAACAAATGATAATATTCTCGATTAATTTGATCGACTTTCATTCTTTGCCTTATTTACCAAACTGGGGTCTAGATGAGAGATTTGAGATGTCACAACCCAGTCCGCCCTGAGTGGCACCCACCCAACCCCGGATGAGCGAACCAATAGAACTCAACTTTTAGCATAGCCTAACAGCTTAAAATAGTGTGCAAGAAAATAAACTAGCAATAATTAACCAAAATCAAAACCAACTATAATAAATAACCTGCAGAAAATCCCCTAGGACCTGAAAGTCATCATACCAAAACGCTACCAAATCTTGAGTATGGGGATGCAACCCCAAAATAAGCAATAGTCTAAGCCCGAACCAAGTAGGCTACAACCAATTAGAAAGAAACCAAGGCAGCTCGATCAAACAGCTCACTCTTGATATCTTGAAGTGTTAGGCCTACAGGTGAGGTCGTGCGTCAACCGCCGAAAGATTTCATGTACTCACAAAAAGATAATGCAAGTGCAGTATCAGTACACAACCACCGTGTACTGGTAGGATCATCAGCCAGTTCCAAATAAATAGTGTATGAACAGTACAAAAGTCAAGTAATAGTATAGGAAACATGTAAACAAGCCAACAGGTAATTCTAGACTAAATGTTTCTCCCTAACTTGTCCCCACATGTAATTCATTTTCACAACTATGATCTGTTACAATCCACAATAAACAATAACTATACCGCATTATATATCCCGAACCCACCCTGGATCCCCTCTAAACAACACCTAAGTGTCAAACATACAACCAGGTCTACACCAAGACCAAACTCACAGATTAATATAACAACCCAGCCTCTCAAGGACTAAAATGCACAACCACAAATCATAAACATAACCCGGTCCACTCAGGGAATCATTAGTAAAAATGCAACAATACAATAAAGTAAACATGTACCAGGCGTGGCACCCGAGCCAACCAATTAGTATCCCATACCAGGCATGGTACCCAAGCCAACCGTTAGTATACCCGTACCAAGCGTGGTACCCGAGCCAACCGAATGTCACATAAATCCACAGCCACAATAATGAATAATCAATACTTATAAACCAACAAGCAATAACACTTAGTTCATTTCACAAGACTGAAAACAGGACTTTTGGACATTCCTAAATCATTCCCTAAGAAATGAAAACCATACAAGTACTTAGACAAAGGTACACAAACATACAATGCATACATGAATCAATAACCATCCCCTACCTCGAATAATCAAGCTCTACAGTGCTGGAGCTTTCCCTTTTTCAGGATCCCTTGCTTGTTCTTGGTATAGAAACAAACAAATAAACACTATAGTTAATTAACTGGCCTAAATTACCCGGATTATACAAAAATCGTAATCCCCAGGAAAAACCATGATCATCCCAACCCTTTCTGGGCTTTTCCGCCATTAATTCACCTAAGATTATCATTTATACCGATACATTTAGAGAATTAAAGCTTGGTGATCATTACCCATTAACTATAAATAATACCCAAGAACTCTAGCACCCTAGAATTCCCCTTTTTCCCCGAATTCTACATTCCTAGGTTATCCCAAATCTTTCCCCAAGTCCACCCCTAGCAGTTTTATAGCATAGGAAAGATATTATGGAGTTTGGGGAGTATAATCCTTACCTTTAGGACGAAAAATAGTGAACAAAGGATGGAAATTGCCCAAAATTGCCCCTTCTTCTCCCAAAACATTTTGAAGAAAAACTGAACTGTAGCAGAGTCGTCCGCTATGGCGGAGGCTGACCGATGTTGACTTCTGCTATAGCGGTATTTTCTCCGCTGCGGCGGAGGTTGCTATGGTAGAGTGTGAACTGCTATGGCAGTTGAAATGAGACAGAAAGTCGTAAAGTCCCAAAAATTGGTCAATTTTATAATACACTTATTTTTTTGATGTCCCGAAATAACCCATTCACGTCAACCTTGATTCCGGGAGTTCTACTTACCTGAATTTGATTCTGAAAAGTCCCCCGGGCATCTTTATGTCTTAGTTCAAAGGAAAAATAGCTCAAATCAAGACATTTAACCCCATCCTTACCTAGATTTCCCTAGACCATACCTCTCTCCAAAACCAGCCGAGACTAGCCTAGCCTAGAATTTAAAACTCCCAAATTCGAGGTTTTCTAACTCAAAGAATTGGCACGAATAATTCACCCATAACAATGGACCCGATCATTACAATAGATACTAATTTACCCACCATTTATCCCTGAATGATCAAACCTGGAAATACAGAAATTAAAAAGCGAAAACAGTAGTACATGTATCCTCAAACAGGTGAGGGTACTTATCCCGCATATCCTTCTCAATTTTCCAAGTGGCTTCCTCAACTGGATGATTCTTCTATTGAACCTTTACCATACTGATCACCTTTGTCCTTAATTTCTGGACATCCCAATCAAGAGTCAAAACTGGTTCCTCTTTATAGCGAAGATCCTTATCAAATAACACCTCATCCCACTTGATGATATAGTCCCCATCCCCATGGTATCACTTCGGCATGGATACATGGAATACCATATGGACACCCAACAGACTGGGTGACAGCGCTCATCTGGAAGCCACTGGTCCTACGATCTCAAGAACTTCAAACGGTCCGATGAACCGAGGGCTGAGCTTGTCCTTCTTACTGAAATGCATAACTCCCCTCATTGGTGACACTTTCAACAATACATGCTGACCAATTTGAAACTACATGTCCCTTACCTTGCGATCCTCATATTCCTTCTACCTTCTTTGGGCAGCTAGCAACTTGGTTTGAATGCCTCTTACCTTTTCTTGTGCTTCTCTTACCAAGTCTACGCCCAAAGGCTTTACATCACCTTCCTCAAACCACCCTATAAGTGACCTAAAACTCCTCCTATACAGAGCCTCGAACGGTGCCATGTCGATACTGGAGTGGTAGCTATTGTTGTATGAGAACTCACACAACAGTAGAAACTGGTCCCAATGACCCCCGAAATCAATCACACATGCTCTCAGCATGTCCTCCAATACCTGAATCGTCCTCTCTGACTGACCATCAGTCTGAAGATGGAAGGTTATACGAAAGGTGAGTTGAGTTCCCAACTCCTCATGCAACTTACCCCAAAACTTAGAGGTAAACTGCGTATCCCTATCTGAAATAATGGACAGTGGCACCCCGTGTAATCTCACAACCACTTTCACATAGATCTTAACCAATTTCTATGAATTGTAATCCACTCTGACCGAAATAAAGTGAGCTGACTTGGTCAGCCTGTAAACAATGACGCAAATAGAGTCATACTTCCCCAAAGTCTTGGGGAGACCCACCACAAAATCCATGGCTATCCGCTCCCACTTCCACTCTTGAATAGGCATTCTTTGAAGTAGTCCTGCAGGTGTTTGGTGTTCATACTTGACCTGCTGGAAATTATGATACTTGGACACAAAATCCATTATGTCCTTTTTAATCCCAGGCCAATGATAAAGTTGCCTCAAATTTCTGTACATCTTTGTTACACCCAGATGAATCGAATACCGTGAACCATGAGCCTCTGCCAACACTTTCTGAATCATGTCATCAACTCAAGGAACACAAATCCTTTCTCTGAAATTTAACACATTTCTAGAATCCAACGTGGCATCCCCAGACTCTCCAGATATTGCTTTGCTCCAAAGCCTGCCCAACTACGAATCCTGAAACTTCTTGGCCTTTATCTCCTCCATGAATGTGGATTTGACCTTAATACTGGCCAATGCCCTACCTTGTTCTGAAATACCCAAGTGCATGAACTTAGATTCCAATGATTGAATCTCCTTAGCAAGTGGTCGTTTGGACACCCCCAAACAAGCCAAACTGCCCATGTTAACTGTATTCTAGCTCAATGTGCCTGCCACCACATTAGCCTTACCCGGATGGTACTGAATGGTCACATCATAGTCCTTTAATAGCTCCATCCACCTTCTCTGACTTAGATTTAAATCTTTCTGCATAAAAACATGTTGCAGGCTGCAATGATTGGTGAACACCTCACACTTGACACCATAGAGATAGTGTCTCAAAATCTTGAGTGAAAACACCACCACTGCCAACTCCAAATCATGAGTCGGATAGTTTCTCTCATGCACCTTCAACTGCCTATAAGCATAGGCTATCATATTTCTATCCTGCATCAACACAACACCCAAACAAGAATGTGAAGCATCACCATAAATAGTAAAGTCTTTACCCTCAATCAACAAAGACAAAATAGGGGTTGTGGTTAGAAGTGTCTTGAGCTTTTGGAAGCTCTCCTCGCACTTGTCGGACCACACAAACAGTACCACTTTCTGAGTCAGCCTTGTCAAGTGAGTAGCAATTGATGCAAAGCCCTTGACGAACCTACGATAGTAGCCTGGAAGTCCCACAAAACTTCTCACCTCAGTCACTGAGCTAGGCCAGACCAAACTCTTGACTGCCTCAATCTTCTGGGGATCTACCATCACCCCATTTTCTGACCCTACATGCCCCAAGAATTCTACTGAAGTCAACCAGAACTCACACTTGGAGAACTTCACATAAATCCTTTGACGTCTCAAAATGTCCAACACTATACAGAGATGTTTAGCATGCTCATCCCTACTCTTAGAGTAGATCAAAATATCATCAATAAAAACTATGATGAACTAATCCAAGTAAGGTTTAAACACCCCATTTATCAAACTCATGAATGTTGCCGGTTCATTGGTCAACCAAAACGACATCACTAAGAACTCATAATATCTATATCGAGTCTAAAATGCAATCTTAGGAATGTCCTCAGGCATAATCTTTAACTGATGATATCCCGACCTCAAGTCAATTTTCGAAAACACAAATGCACCACGTAACTGGTCAAAAAGATTATCAATACAGGGTACAGGGTACTTATTCAGGATGGTGACCTTGTTCAGTTGCTTGTAATCTATGCACATCCGCATACTACCATCCTTCTTTTTCACAAACAAGACCGGAGCTCCCCAAGGCGAAGCACTAGGATGGATAAATCCCTTATCTAGGAGTTCCTGAAGCTGAGACCTAAGCTCCTTTAACTCTGTCGGAGACATACAATAAGGAGGGATGGAAATTGGGCGAGTGCCCGGCTCCAAGTCAATACAGCAATCGATATCCCTGTCCGGAGGCATACCAGAAAAATCCGCTGGAAACACCTCTCAAAACTCTGAAACAACTAGAACTGACTCAATAGAAGGGGACTCCACACTATTATCCCGGAGATGAGCCATAAAGGCTAGACACCCTCTCCCTACTAGCTTCCTAGACCGAACGAATGATATCACCTTGACCGGCTTTGCCCTGTACACTCCTTCCCACACTAGCCTATCCTTACTCACAATTTCTAGAGCCACAGACTTGGTGTTACAATTCAACATAGCATGATAAGGGGATAACCAGATCATTCCCAAAATAACGTCGAAGTCTACCATATCTAGAATTACCAAGTCTACACACGTATGCAACCCCATAAATACAACAGAACAATTACGGTAAACATGAGTCATAATCACAGACTCTCCAACTGGGGTAAAAACATGGATAGGGGAATCAAGGATATCACATATCAAGTCCATACCCAAATCAAAACTCACAGACACATAAAAATATGTAGAACCTGGGTAAAATAGTACCGAAGCCATTCTATCACAGACAAGAATGGTACCCGTGATGTGATCACAACATCTGATGCCTCAGCCTCGGTCCTCCTTGGAAATATGTAACAGTGAGCTAGATCATCAATATGGGCAACTTCCTTGGCTGGATGTGTCGCACCTCTGCTCGCGCTGTTGTTATCTCTATCTCCCCCGCCTCCCAGAAAGTTATCTCGCCCACCTTGTGGACAATCTCTAGCATGACCACATCTACCTGCTGGGACCACAGCCTTAGGCTACTGCTGAACTTGATTACCAGTCTTCCTATGAGATCACTCTCGCTTAAAGTGGTCGAGATCACCACAATGAAAACAACCACGATCAAGTGTAGGCCTGCTGGCAAATGTATAAGAAGCTCCCTGGCCTCTAGGAGCTGGAAACTGTTGATTAGCTCCCAGAAGACCACCTGTAGTACCTGGAAGAGATTACTTGATAGGGTGGCCTTAGTATATCTGCTGGTTCTGGCCCCTTGAGTACGAACCACTATAATTTCCCTCATTCTGGGGCTTCTTGGCTAACAATTTAGCCTGCCCCGCTTGCTTGACTTTCTCAAGTTTCTTTACATAATTTACCACTTCATTGAAGACTTTCCCTGAAGAAGTCATGTGCACAGAAAATTCCTGAAGCTGAGTAGTCAAACCCTTCAGAAACAATCGAACGCGCTCCTCCTCGGAACCCAACAACTGTGTAGCAAAACGAGACAAAGCATGGAATTTTGCCTCATAAGCAGAGACTGACATGCTACCATGTTCCAAATTAAAGAACTCATCCTTTTTCCTATCTCTCAGAGTACGGGGTACATACTTCTCTAATAAGAGAGCGTGAAACTGCTCCCAAGTCAGTGGGGGCAAAACAGATGATCAACATTCCACATGAGATCTCCACCACTGCTTGGCATCACCCTGCAACTGAAATGTGATGAACTCAACCCCATGTTGTTGCACAATGCCCAGCTTGTGCATCCTCTCATAGCAATCCAATATGAACTCATAAGGATCTTCCCTATCAGTACCCTGAAACGTGGAAGGTTTCATCTTGAGAAACTTGGTCAGCATCTCATGTTCACTTCTTGTCATTACTGGGCCTAGCATTGGCCTGAAGAAATCACCGGTGTCTGAAGTTGCATCCATCTTAGGAGCGGTAGTGACTGCTGGCTGAGTGCCCAGAGCCTGAATTGCAACACCCGAGGGGGTAGCTCCGGCACCAACCAAACCACTCAAAAAGTTTGAAGCCTGCTAAAATTCTTCGGGCATCATAGAGGGAAGGCCCGCACCTTCATCCGGTGCTGCCTCCACTTGCGCCCCGTCATCCTCCACAAGAACTTCCACATCTTCGACAACCTATTCCTGAGGTGGGGGAGTAGTTGCTTCTCGCGATCCTACAGTATCTTGAGCTCCACCCCTGGCAGGTATGGCTCTACCTCGACTTATGCCCCTACCCCTGCCCCTGCCTCTGAAAGCCGGGCCCGCTACTAGGACCGCCACTCTAGCTCCGTTGTTCTTGGTGTTAACCATCTGCAGACAGAAGAGTGAAAGATTAAGATACCAATTTGTATCACTAGATACCAATTGGAATCAAGTTACAGCACGAAGGAAGAAAGAAGAGATATTTTTCCTAAAGTCATATAGCCTCCCGTGGAGAAGTGCAGACGTCTCCGTACCATTCTGCAAGACTCTACTAGACCTGTTTTGGTACGACGAGATCAATGAACTTAGGGCTCTGATACCATCTTTGTCATGACTCAGTCCACCGTGAGTGGAACCCACCCAACCCCCGGATGAGAAAACTAATAGAACTCAACCCTTATCATAGCCTAACAGCTTAAAAACAGTGTGCAAGGAAATAAACTAGCGATAATTAACCAAAATGAAAACCAACTATAATAAATAACCTGCGAAAAATCCCCTAGGACCTGAAAGTCATCGTACCAAAATTCTACCAAATTTAGAGTACGAGGATGTAACCCCAAAATAAGCAATAGTCTAAGCCCAAAATAAATAGGCTACAACCAATAAGAAAGAAACCAACGCAGCTCGATCGAACAGTTCACCCTTGATATCTTGAAGTGTTAGGCCTACAAGTGAGGTCATGTGTCAACCGCCAGAAGATTTCTTGTACTCACAAAAAGACAAGTAAGTACAGTATCAGTACACAACCACCGTGTACTGGTAGGATCATCAGCCAGTTTCAAATAAATAGTGTATGAACAGTACAAAAGTCAAGTAATAGTACAGGAAACATGTAAACAAGCCAACAGGTAATTCTAGACTATAAGTCTCTCCCTAGCTTGTCCCCATATGTAATCCACTTTCACAACTATGATCAACAATTTACAATAAACAATAATTATACCGCATTACATATTCCAGACCCACCCTGGATCCTCTCTAGACAACACTTAAGTGTCAAACATACAACCAAGTCTACACCAAGACCAAACTCACAGATCAATATAATAACTCGGCCTCTCAAGGAAAAAAATGCACAACCACAAATCATAAATACAACCCGGTCCACTCAGGGAACCATTATTAAAAATGCAACAATACAATAAATAAACCCATACCAGGCGTGGTACTCGAGCCAACCAGTTAGTATCCCATACCAGGAGTGGTACCCGAGCCAACCGTTAGTATTATTCCTATACCAGGCGTGATACCCGAGCCAACCAAATGTCACATAAACCCACAGCCACAACAATGAAAAATTAACACGTGTAAACCAACAAGCAATAACACCTAGTATGGGTTTAGGGAGTAGAATCCTTACCGTTAGGATAAAAAATGGTGAAAAATGGATGGAAATCGCCCAAATTCGCCCCCTTCTTCTCCCAAAATATTTTGAAGAAAAACTGAACTATTTTGGGGAAGTTTCTGCATTAAATCTCATCTCGCTCCACTATAGCGGTCTGCTCTTATATAGAGGTATCGCCATAGCGGAGTCATCCGCCTAAGCGGAAGCTGACCGACGTTGACTTCTGCTGTAGCGGTATTTTCTCCGCTACGGCAGAGGTCGCTATGGCGGAGTGTCAATTGCTACGGCGGTTGACACGTAACAGAAAGTCATAAAGTCCCCAAAATTGGTTCATTTTATAAAACACTTATTTTCTCGACGTCCCGGAATAACCCGTTCACGTCAACCTCAATTTTGGGAGTTCTACTTACCCGAATTCGATTCTGAAAAGTCCCCTGAACTCCTTTATGTCTTAGCTAAAAGGAAAACTAGCTCAAATCAATACATTTAACCCCATCCTTACCCAGATTTTCCTAGATCATACCTCACTCCAAAACTGGTCGAGACTAGCCTAGCCCAGAATTTCAAATTCACATACCTGAAGTTTTCTAACTCTAAGAATTGGCATAAATGATTCACCCATAATGAAGGACCTGGTCATTACATGAGATTTCATCAATTAATTCTTCCATTGGCCTCTGATCTCTTGATATTTTCCTTGTTATTTCTTATTGGAGAGAAAAGCAAAAAGAAAAGACAAAGAGAGGGGACAACAATTAGAGAAAATGAGGGATATCATACCAACTTATATAAGAGATGATAAACCCAAAAAAAATAGTAAATGAAATTATTTGTGATACACACCAATTTATGGTCCTCTTATGCCAAAAATGATTAAGATATATACTAGTTTATGACCCTCTTGTGCCAAAAAAGATTTAAGATATATACTCATTTATGGTCCCATTGTGCCAAAAAAAATTTGTACAGATATATACCAATTTATGGTGATCTTGTTCTCTTGTGCCAAAAATAATAATTTAAGATACATACTAATTTATTTAGTGGTATTTGACAGGTACAAAGTTTAAGAATGAAATAAAGATTTTTAAAAGTTTATGGACTAAAATAAAATATGAATATTTATGTGGTTATAGATCATCTCTTTAAGGGTAAATAAGAAGTTTAAATTAATTATATCATTCTTGAAGATTACAAATACTTCAATTATGATGCAAAAATAGAGTAAATATTCAAAGAAAAAATTACATGCTCAGACATAAATAAAGATAAAATAGTCAAACACCTCTTCTAATTTATTTCTTAAGGGACATGTAAAAATATGACAAAATTTTCTTAGTGCTAGTCATAGTTAGTGTCAGCGCAAGATTAGTACTAAAATTATAGTTAGTGTTGGTGCAAGATTAGTATCAAAATCATGGTTAGAGCCGGTACAATATTAATGCTAAAATCACAATTAGTGTTGGTGAAAGATTAAGGCTAAAATCTTGATTAGTACCGATGCAAAATTAATGTAAAAATCATGATTAGTATCGGTGCAAGATTACTGCTAAAATCTTATAAAATTAAATTAGTGCAATTGTTTAGTGTATATGGGAAATGAAATTTAGAATTTTAAAGTTTTGAGAAATCCCGCACACAAATATATTGCTATAAAATTAGATTAATTATTTTCCAACCTTCTCAAAGCAAACTTCATTTAGCTTGGTGGTGAATCTTACAATACTACTTTTGTAATCTAGAAATTTTAATTAAAAACATATAATAGGAAAGTGCAACATATTCATGTGTGATATGTTCTTTATTATTATTTAGTATGCAGAACCTTCTTCATCTTAATGTAGAATAGCATCAATCTCATCACCATCTTCTAACCCAATCATCATAAAGGTACATATCAATTTATTTAGTGGTATTTGACTAGTACAGAGTTTAAGAATGAAACAACAAAATTTAAAATTTATGGACTAAAATTGTAACGACATGTTTCGTTATTATAGTAAAGTAAGGCATAAGTATCCAGCTAGAAAAGTCGCTAAGGTGAGAGTTTGAAAATTTCAGGCTAGGATGAGCTTAGATGAAAATATAGTGTGATGTGCTTTAGAGATGATTCATTTTTCATGTGATGTCATATGGTAGTGTGGTATCCATATTTGCGTATTCAACTGTTGTAGGATTGCGTAGGAAGTTTTAAGACTGAATTTGGGTTCATAGAACTTCGTATATGATAGTTGCCACATCGAGAATAATTCATGTAGTCCATAAAATAAAGTGTGTTGTGAAACGAGGGCCTGGGGTGAGAAAATGGTGTTCTAGAAATTTTTGCTCACTGTGATAAAGGATGCCTCATCGTGACGAGCCATCCTTGTTGCGACAGATCGTTGCAATAAGAAACTGTCCATCATGATGATAAAGTGGGGCAGTCTACCTGAACGTCCTGCAGTTTTCTGAGTTATTTCTCTCACAATTTAAATTTGTTCTAGAGATATAAGAAGTGTGTTTTCCAAGTAAACTAGGGCATTATTCATCGTTTGAGGTAAGTAATCTGTAAAACCTCTTACTTGTTGATTATCAATCTTCCTTAGACCTTGGGGGAAGAATTAATGATGGAATTCTTGAGTTTATGTCCTAGAAGTATGAACTTGGGAAAGAACCCTATGGGTAGGTGTCAAATCACCTAGAATTGATTCTAGGGTGTATATTTTTTATATCTAGCATAAAATTAATTGTCCTTAACTTGATTAAGGTTAATTGGAAATATTGGGTAACATAAAGGTGAAACCTTTAGGTATAAAAATGGCTAAAAAGGTATGAACTTCACTAGAAAACTTTGAATATTGATTCTATGAATACAATGGGACTATTTAGTGATTAACTAACCCTTGAAAAATGCTAGAAATCTCGTTTAAAGGGTAGAATTAATGGGTTAAATTCTCAAGGCCTAAAATGAAGAGTAAATGATTAATTACTCTTTTATTATTATTGTTTATAGTCCTTGAGCGTTTCAAGGTGTTAAGGAAAGGCAAGGCCGCGGTGAGTTAACTTGCCGGTGGTATTCTTTACTCAAGGTAGGTTATGATCTTGAATTGGAGTTAAGACTTACTTTATTACATGTTCTGTGGTAGAACTGTATAACTTGTGATTGGTATTCGGACATGGGTTGAATTATATGTGTTCTCTTGTTGTGCTTGTATGAATAGGCTAGATGAACAAGAAGTGATAAGTGAGATGAAATAGCTAAGTGTGATTGTGCTTTGGGCACTGTGCATATTCATCACAGATAGGTTTGAGATCCTGGTTATATTGATATTGATGTTGATACATTTGTTATGGATCAGATACCATGCAGGTATGGTACATGGACACCTAGGGTCCTCTGCAGGTCATGGCTAGTGGGAAAAAATAAGACTCATAGTATGTATGTACACTCTTATACTCTTTTATCTTATTTTTCATTATTATATTGTCTTTCATAGTGAACTGGTTGTGAAATGAGTGGGACTAGAGGCACAGGTGATATGAGTGAAAGCTGATGGAAATAATGAGGTGTGAGAGGATTGTTGAAAGTGACTATTCATTTCCCCGTTATACTGATATTTTGGTGACTTATGAAGTTGAGATTGTTGTTGTTGAATTGACTTGAAAAGACTATCTATTGTACGATTATATGCTAAGTGTTGAAGTTTTTTACTTGTTATATGATTTTGCTACATTCATGTTTTATTTTGGGTCAGCCTATGATACATACCAGTACATAGTGTTTTGTACTGATACTACCATGTGCTCTTCTTTTATTGAGTGCAGACCGTGTTCCAGAGGCTGAGACGTGACTTTGGCTAGAGCAAAAGAGTTGATCGCAGATCCAAGAGTGAGCACTACTTCTCAGGCTACGATGGATCCTCCACGAGTTGTTGTCTTTCTTTCGGATAATGAAACTCCTATTATTTATTGCTTTTAGTACTTATGGATATCTTAGATGATGTGTTGGTTTAGAGTTCTGTACGATGACTTTTATTTTTTGGGGATATTTTAGTTGATGATTTCCCCACAGTTTTTGTTATACTGGTTGACTTCCCTTATTGTGATAATTTAAGATTGGTTTGGTTTATTGTTCTTCTAAAATTTGCTAAGTATAAGAAAAAAGTTTAGGTAAGTTGGTTCTCCCATCGGAGGGTTAGTGTGGGTGCTACTCACGCCCAGTAGGGTCGTAAAAAAATAAAACATGAATATTTGTGTGGTTATAAATTATCTCATGAAGGGTAAATAAGAAGTTTAAATTAATTATATCATTCTTGAAAACTATAAATACTTCAGTTGTGATGCAAACATAGAGTAAATATTCAAAAAAAAATTATATGCTTAGACATAAATAAAGATAAAATAGTCAAACACTCCTTTTAATTAATATTTTCCTAAGGGGCATGTAAAAACACGACAATAATTTTCTTAGTGCTAGTTATAGTTAGTGTCAGTGCAAGATTAGTGCCAAAATTATAGTTAGTGTCGGTGCAAGATTAATGTCAAAATCGTGGTTAGTGTTGGTGCAATATTAGTGCTAAAATTCTAATTAATATTTGTGCAAGATTAATGCTAAAATCATGATTCGTATCGATCCAAAGTTGGTGTAAAAATCATAATTAATATCGGTGCAAGATTAATATTAAAATCTTATATGATGAAATTAGTGCAATTATTTAGTGTATGCGCGTAATGAAATTGAGAATTTAAAGTTTTCAGAAATCATGCCCTCTAATATATTGCTAGAAAATAAAACTAATTGTTTTCCAACCTGCTCAGAGCAAATATCATTTAGCTTGGTGATGAATCATACAATACTACTTTTAATAATATCTAAAAAATTTAATTAAAAACATAAAATAGGAAAGTGCAACATATTCATGTGTGATATGTTCTTCATCATTGAGTGTAAAAAACCTCCTCCATCTTAATGAAACATACCATCAATGTCATCACGATCTTCTAACCCAATCTTCATAACATCTAAGTTATGCAAATGAAGGTCTCGCTTTATTTATAGTTCTTTTCGATGGAAGGCATTTGCCATTGAAGTATAAACAAACTGTTTTGTAATTTATTATTTATTTTATCTTAGAATATGCCTTGAATATCATTTTCATAACTGAATTAGGGTTAACTCGAAAGCAGAAATTGTATCTTCCTATAAAAATAAAAAAATAAATGAAATAAAAGAGCATAGAAATATCAATAAATTTTAAAGATTAAAAGGTACATTTCTTCTAAACAACCAAAAAAAAACAGGGAAAGTGAAATAAGGATCTTGAGATTTAGTTTTGAGGTTTCATCAGTTGGTTCTTCCGGTGACCTCTTATCTCTCGATATTTTCTTTGTTATTTCTTATTAGAGAGGGAAGTGAAAATAAAATACAAAGAGAAGGACAATAATACAAGAAAATGAGGGATATTATACCCAATTTATATAAGAGATGATAAATAGAAAAATAGGGAATGCGATGATTTACATATATACCAATTTATGGTCATTTGTGCCAAAATAGATTTAAGATATATACCAATTTATGGTCCTCTTGTGCCTATTATGACAATATCACTAGTGGGGTTAGGCTTTACATACTAGTGATATTGTTCGTTTTGGACCTAAGCACGCACGACTTGAAAATGCTTCTCTAGTGTCACGACTCAAACCGTCGCGAGTGTCACCCACCCAAAACCCCCAGTGAGAGAACCAAATACCCAGCCAACACTTGACAAAACTAAGCAGCTAAAAACTAGTTTGCAATAAATAAGCCAAGAATCACATCTAAAAGAATAATAATAAGAATCCCTGTGAAAAATATCCCTAGAACCTGAAAGTCGTGTACCAAAACATCTAAGATAGTCTAGAATACAGGGTGGCAACCCCAAAACAAAGAGAATCAGAGTTCGAATAATAGACTAGAACAAATAGATGAATCCATGGCAGCTCAGAAGAAGCAGCTCACGCTTAGATTCAGAAAGCGTCTGTATCACAAGTGAGGTCGCACACCAGCTGTCGGACTATGCCCTGTACTCAACAAAAGAAGAGCCAGTGCAGTATCAGTACACAAAATAATGGTGTACTGGTAGTATCATCGGCCTGCTCCAAACATACAAAATATGAATATATAACTATAATTTAGTAAAACAGGACAAACATGCATAACCCAACTCAATGAATATAAGCAAGACTCTAAGTCATCAATCCTGACTTAGCAACCACATAAAACATGTCTAAAACCACAACAACAACAACACATATAAGGTTAAACATACTTTTCAAGTAACCCATACCACCCCAGAATTCCTAGGACATAGTCTATGGTGTTTAACATGCAATTCCGATCTACGCAAGAACCATCCTAGCATTTAAACACACCAATCCGGCTACTCATGGACCAACATATAATAAATACATCACAATGAGTAAATCTGGTTCACTAATGGAACCAACCCACAAAAGAACAATCAAACATGTACCAGGTGTGGTACTCGAGCGAACCATAACAGAATGCCTGAGCCAATTGATAGATATCTTGTACCAGACGCGGTACCTGAGACAACCAATAATCTATACCAGGCGTGGTACCCGAGCCAACTGAAGAATCACAAATATCACATAATCAAAACCACAATGAATACAACTCACACTTGTAAAAACCAGACATCATTTAGTTATCATTCCCTTATTCCCTAAACACAAGTAATATTAACGAATAGTTAACATGTACACATAACGTAATTTGGGAAATAAATCAACCATCACCTACCTCAAATCAAGCCCGAATGCTCTACTAGACCGGATCCTTCCCATTTCTCAAAAACCTAGCTTGATCTTGGTCTAAAACCAATAACATAAACACCAAATTAACCCAAATGACACAAATAATCTCGGATAACATCTTAATCCTAAACCGTAAGAAAATTTCATGATCATTCCACCCATCCGGGGGCCCTCCCACCTTAAATTCACCTATTTACTACCAATTCCAATGTTATGCTAGTGAATTATGGTAAGAAATTATTTAAATAGAACCTTAACCAATAACCCAAGGTTTTTCATCTTAACATTCCTTTTTTCACCAGAAAATCCATCCTAGGTTAAGTTAAACCCTTCCCCAAGCATATAACTAACGATTATAAGGCACAAGAATCAAAGTACTAGATTAGGGGACCAAATTACTTACCTTAATGAAGGATTATGGTGGAAAACTGATGGAATTCTCCCCAAGTCACCTCAGCCCTTCTCCAAAATGTTCTTGAGAAAGAATGAACATTTTTGGGGAATTTTTTGCATTTAGAGAGACTAATCCTGCTAAAGCGACCCAATCCCTCTATAGCGGCATCGCCGTAGCAAAAGGTGCCTACTATAGTTAGGTTGACCGCCTTTGACTCCTACTATAACGGGAATTTCTCTGCTATAGCAGCATCATCGTAGCAGTGTGTCACCTGCAATATCGGCTGACACAGGACAGAAACTCAGGAATACTCCTAGTTTTTCCCATTTTGTAACACACCTTCGAACCTTGGCGTTCCAGACTAACCCCTTCATGTTATGTTCGATATCGAGAGTTTGACTCACCCGAATTCATTTTTGAAAATTGCTACAGACTCCTTAATGCCTTAGATAAAAGGAAAACTAACTCAAACTTAGTCATTTTACCCAATCCTTTTTCGAATTATCCTAGACCTCACCCCTCTCAGATTTCTTTCGAGAAAGGTTTAACCCAAAATTTATAACTCCCCAACTCAAAAGTTTTCTAATCGATTTTCTCACATTAAAATCTCAGCCATAATGATGGAAAGGGTCATTAAATTAGATATCAATTTACCTATTGTTCAACCCCACACAATCAAACAAGAAAAAGATTAGCTAAATTGAGAAGAAGGTAGCACTTGAATCCTCAAACAAGTGAGGGTACTTGTCCCTTATGTCCTTCTCCATTTCCCAAGTGTCTTCTTCAACCAGATGATACTTCTATTGAACCTTCACCAATTTGATTTCCTTTGTCCTCAACTTCCGTACATCCCAATCAATAATAGCAATCGGCTCCTCCTCGTACTGAAGGTCCTTGTCTAACAAGACCAAATACCATTTGATGATATACTCCTTATCCCCATGGTATCTCTTCAGCATGGATACATGAAAAACTGGATGAACTCTGGATAAACTGGGCGGCAATGCTAACCTGAAAGCTACCGGCCCCACACTTTTGAGAACCTCAAATGGACAGATATACCGAGGGCTAAGCTTACTACTCTTTCCGAACCTCATTACCCTTTTCATTGGTGACACCTTCAATAGAACTTGTTCACTAACCTAAAAATACATGCCCTTTACCTTGCTAACAACATACTCTTTCTACCTACTCTGGGATGCCAATAACTTGGTTTGGATACCCCTCACTTTTTCTTGAGCTTTCTTTACCAAATCAATTCCAAAAGTCTTTACATCACCTGCCTCGAACAACCCTATAGGAGATCTACATCCCCTCCCATAAAGTGCCTTGAACGGTGCCATGTCAATACTGAAGTGATAGTTGTTGTTGTATGAGAATCCATACAATGGTAAGAACTGATCCCAATCCTCCTAAGTCAATCACACATGCTCTCAGCATGTTCTCCAGTACTTGAATCATCCTCTCTGACTGACCATCCATCTGAGGATGAAAAGTTGTGCTAAAAGTGAGCTAGGTGCCCAACTCTTCGTGTAACTTGCCCAGAACCTGGAAGTAAACTATGTACCTGTATCTGAAATAATGGAAAGGGGAACCCCATGCAACCTCACTATCTCATTGACTTATATCTTGGCCAACTGCTGGGAGTTGTAATCCACCCTAACCGGAATGAAATGAGTTGACTTTGACAGCCTATCCACGATGACCCAAATTGAATCGTACTTTTCCAAGGGCTTGGTAAGACCCACCACGAAGTCCATGGCTATCTTTTCCCACTTCCACTCACGTATGAGGATCCTTTGAAGCAATCATGCAGGCCTTTGATGCTCATATTTCACCTGCTGACAATTTTGACACTTGGACACATATTCATCTATGTCCATCTTCATCCCAGGCCACCAATAAAGTTGCCTCAAATCCCGATACATTTTTGTTATGCCCGAATGAATCGAGTATCGCAAACCATGAGCTTCTACCAACACATTCTGAACTAAGTCATCAACCCTAGGAACACAAATCTTCTCTCTAAAACATAACACCCCACAAGAATCAAGTGTGGTATCCAAAGTCTCACCAGACAACACCTTGTTTCGGAGATTGTTCAATTGCATATCCTTAAATTATTTGGCCTTGATATTTCCTCCTGAAATGTGGATTTAACCTCAATACTGGCCAATGCTCCACCCTTTTCTAAAATGCCCAACTGCATGAACATGGATGCTAGAGTTTGAATCTCTCTAGACAAGGGTCTCTTAAACACCCCCAAATAAGCCAAACTCCCCATGTTTACCATTTTCTGGCTCAATGCATCTGCCACCACATTGGCCTTACCCGAATGATACTGGATGGTCACGTTATAAACTTTCAACTACTCTATCCACCTCATTTGTCTCAGATTCAAATCCCTCTGTGTAAACACATGTTGTAGGCTGTAATGGTCTGTGAACACTTCACACTTGACACCATAGAGATAATGTCTCCAGATGTTAAGTGCAAATACCACCGCTGCCAACTCCAAATCACGGGTTGGGTAGTTCTTCTCATGAGGCCTTAGTTGCCTCGAAGCATAGGCTATAACATTCTTCTCCTGCATTAACACAACACCCAGAACTGAATGTGAAGCATCACAAAATACAATGAAGTCCTTACCTTCCACCGGCAGTGATAAAATAGGTGTTGTAGTCAAAAGTGTCTTGAGATTTTGGAAGCTCTCCTCATACTTGTCAGACCAAACAAATGGTATCTCCTTCTCATTCAATCTTGTCAAGTGAGTAGCAATGGAAGCAAAATTCTTGACGAACCTATGATAATAACTAGAAAGACCCACAACACTCTTAACTTCAGTCACAGAGCTAGGCCGGACCCAACTCTTAATTGCCTCAATCTTTTGGGGATCCACCATAACCCTTTTTTCTGAGACCACATGTCCTAAGAAAGCAACCGAGGATAACCAAAATTTGCACTTTGAATACTTTGCATACAACTTCTGTCCCCTCAAAACCCCCAGAACAATATGAAGATGCTATGCATGCTCCTTCTTGCTCTAGGAGTAAATCAAAATATCGTCTATAAATACAATCACAAAGGAATCTAGAAATGACTTGAAAACACCATTCATCAAACTCATAAAGGTTGTTGATGTATTGGTCAACCCAAATGACATTACAAGGAACTCGTAATGCCCATATCGAGTCTAGAAAGTTGTCTTAGGTATATCCTCAGGCCTAATCTTCAGTTTATGATACCCTGACCTCAAGTCAATTTTTGAAAACACTGAAGCACCCTGCAACTGGTCAAAAAGGTCATCTATGCGTGGTAAGGGATACTTATCTCGGGTGGTAACCTTCTTCAATTGCATGTAGTTTATACACATCCTCATACTACCATCCTTCTTTTTCACAAACAAAACTGGAGCACCCCAAGGTGAACCACTGGGATGAATAAATCCCTTATTTGGAAGTTTCTGAAGCTGAGTTTTGAGTTCCCTCAACTCTTCCGGAGCCATGCGATAAGGAGGAATAGAGATTAGGTGATTGCTTGACTCCAAATCTATATAGAAGTCAATATCCTTTTTCGGACACATACCAGGAAGATCTGTAGGAAATACCTCCTAAAATTTAGAAACCACGGGGACTGACTCAATAGAAGGAGGCTCCGCACTAACATCTCGAAGATGCGCCAGGAAGGCTGAACAACCCTTCCCCACTAGCTTTCTAGCTCGAATAAAGGATATGATCTTCACTGGCTTAGGCTTATACACACCCTCCCACTCTAGTCTATCCATACCTGGTATTTCTAGAGTGACTGTCTTAGAATTACAGTTCAACACAGCGTGATAAGGAGACAACTAAGTCATACCAATAATATAATATCAAAATCCAGCATATCTAGTATGACCAAATCTCCCCAAGTATGAGAACTCATAAACACAATAGAGTATAAATGATCCATATGGTTCACTACCACAGACTCCCCAACCGGAGTAGAAACATGAATAGGAGAATTAAGAACATCACAAATTAAGTCCAGACCCAAGGCAAATCTAACAGATACATAAGAATATGTGGAACCTGGATTAAATAAAACAGAAACCATCCATTCACATATGAGAATTGTACATGTTATCACAGCATCCGACGCCTCGGCCTTAGACTTACCTAGGAAGGCATAACAATGGGATTTATCATCAATTCGGGCAACCTATCTAGATGGCTGCGCCACTCCTCTTTCCACATTACAAGTACCTCTATTTCCACGGCCTGTCTGATTATTACCTCTCCCATCTTGTGGATGTCCCCTTCCATTGCCACCTCCACATACTGGAACCACAGCCTTAGTCTGTTGTTGCACCTGATTAACTGCTACCTTGGAGGTCATTCCCTCTTAAAATGACCCAGATCACCACAATGGAAATATCCTCGTTCAAGAGAGGGCCTGCTGGTATAAAAGTAAGAAGCCCCCTAGCCTCTAGGATCTAGAGACTGTTGAATGGCCCCTGAATGACCACTTGTAGAAGCTGGTAGGGCTGATTGAATAGGATGAGCCGAATGAATCTGCTGACTGAGACCTCTATAGTAAGAACCGCTGAAATTATTCACATTTTGGGACTTCTCGGCTAATACTTTAGACTGACCATCTTGCTTAACCCCCTTCAGTTTCTTCACATAGTCATTCAGCTCATCAAAACTCTTCCCTGCAAAAGTCATATGAACGGATAGAACTTGCAAGACAGTATTCAAACCCTTAATATACAAATGAATCCTCTCTTCCTCAGTGCCCAATAGTTGGGTATCATAACGAGACAAGGCATAAGACTTAGCCTCATAAGCTGCAACAGACATGCTGCCATGTTCAAGGGCCAGAAACTCGTCCTTCTTGTGATCCCTGAGAGTATGGGGGCACATATTTTTCTAGAAATAGGGCATGAAACAGGGCCCAAGTCATTGGAGGCAAAGCTAATGAAAGACACTCTACATGAGCCCTACACCACTTTTTGGTATCACCCTACAGCTGAAAAGTCACAAACTCCACCCCATGCTGCTGTACAATACCTAACTTATAAGCAACCTCTCATAACAGTCCAAAATAAACTTGAAGGCATCCTCATTCCCTGTACAATAAATGATGGAAGTTTTAGCTTAAAGAACTTGGTAAACAGCTCATGCTCGGTCCCGGTCATGACAGGGCCTAGTACCAGACAAAAGAATGCATTAGTACCCGAAGCTTTATCCATCCTGGGATCTATGGAAACAGCAGGATGAGCACTTGGAACCTGAACAACTGGTGTAGAGAGGGTGGCTCCAGTACCTGCCAGTCCACTCAAAAATGCCAACACCTGCTAAATGACCTCGAAAGACATAGGAGGTAGGCCTGCACCTCCAACCGATTCTACCACCTCTGGTTCTGTGCCATCGTTGTGTACCTCTTCAACATCCTTAATATGATCCTGGGTGGGCGAGGGGTCGCTGGCCTTTGCTCGGTAGCTTCCTGAGCTCCACCCTTGGCGGATGTTACTTTCCCTCTACCCCTGCCCCTTCCTCTCCCTCGAGTTGCCGATCCCACAGCTGGAGTTGCTGCCCTTACCACATTCTATCTGGTATTAACCATGTGCGAACAAAAGAATGAAGGAAGTCAAATACCAATTTGGATCACAGGATACCAATTGGAATTAAGTTATAGCACAGATAAAGAAAGAAGAGATAGTTTTTTAAAGTCCTGTAGCCTATCGAAGAAAAGTACAGACGTCTCTGTACCATTCCGTAAGACTCTACTAGACTTATTTTGGTACGATGAGATCAATGAACCTAAGGCTCTGATACCATCTTTGTTATGACCCAAACTGCCACGAGTGGCACCCACCCTAAACCCCCGGTGAGACAACCAAATACCCAAGCTAACACTTAACAAAACTAAGCAGCTAAACACCAATTTGCATTAAATAAGCAAAGATTCATATCTAAAAGAATAATTATAAGAATCCCTGTGGAAAATATCTCCTAGAACCTGAAAGTCACATACCAAAATATGTAAGATAGTTTAGAATACGGGGAGGTAACCCCAAAATAAAGAGAATCTGAGTCCGAACAATGGACTAGAACAAATAAGCTCGTGCAACAGCCTCCAGATAAATCCATGGAAGCCTAGAAGAAGCAGCTCACCCTTAGATTTAGAAAGCATCCGCATCACAAGTAAGGTCATGTAGCAGCCTCCAGAATATGCCATGTACTCAACAAAAGAAAAGCAAGTGTAGTATCAGTACACAAAATAATAGTATACTGGTAGGATCATCGGCAACTCCAAAAATACAAAATATGAACATATAACTATAATTTAGTAAAATCGGACAAACATGCATAACTCAAGTCAGTGAATATAAGCAAGACTCTCAGTCATCAACCCTGACTTAGAAACCACATAAAACATGTCCAAAACCACAACAACAACACATATAAGGTTCAACTTACTTTTCAAGTAATCCGTACCACCCCAGAATTCTCAGGACATAGTCTACGATATTTAACATGCAATCCCGGTCTATGCGAGAACCATCCTAGCATTTAAACACACCAATGGGTCCACTCATGGACCAACATGTAATAAATACATCACAGTGAATAAACCTAGTTCACTCATGAAACCAACACATAGAAGAACAATCAAACATGTATCAGGCGTGGTACTCGAGCCAACCATAACAGAACCTGTACCAGGCGTGGTACTCAAGACAATCGATAGATATCCCATACCAGGCGTGGCACCAACACAACCAATAATATGCACCAGGCGTGGTAGCTAAGCCAATCGAAGAATCACATATTTCACACAATCACAACCACAATGAATACAACTCGCACTTGTAAAAACCAACAAGAATTTAAGAAAAGTTCATTGCGTGAGATTGACAACCAGACATCATTTAGCATTCATTCCCTTATTTCCTAAACATGTATTGTACAAGTAATACTAACGAACAGTTAACATGCACACATAACATAATTTGAGAAGCAAATCAACCATCACCAATCTCAAATCAAGCCCAAATGCTCTATTGAACCGGAGCCTTTCCGTTTCTCAAAACCCTAGCTTGATCTTGGCCTAAAAACAATAACATAAACACCAAATTAACCTAAATGACCTAAATATTACTAGATTATATCTTAATCTCAAACTCCAGGCTAATTTCATGATCATTCCACCCATCACAGGGTCCTCTTACCTTAAATTTACCTATTTACTACCAATTCCATGGTTATGCCAGTGAATTATGGTAAGGAATCATTTTAAAAAACCTAAACCAAGAACCAAGGTTTTTCATCCCATCATTTCCTTTTTCACCAGGAAATCCATTCTAGGTTAAGTTAAACCCTTCCCTAAGCATGTAACTAATGATTCTAAGGCACAAGAATCAAAGTACTAGATTAGAGGAATAAATTACTTACCTTAATGAAGAATTATGGTGGAAAACTGATGGAATTCACCCCAAGTTGCCTCAGCCTTTCCCCAAAATGTTCTTGAGAAAGAATGAATATTTTTGGGAAAGTTTCTGCATTTACAATGACTTATCCTGCTATAGCGGCCTAATCTCGCTATAGCGGCACCGCCGTAGTGGAAGTCTCCCTCTACAGTGGGGTTGAATGCCTTTAACTCCCACTATAGCAGGAATTTTTCCGCTATAGCAGCGTCGCCGTAGCAGCATGTCACCCATTATAGTGGCTGACATGGGACAAAAACTCAAGTATCCTTCCAGTTTTACCCATTTTGCAATACACCTTCAAATATTGATGTTCCAGACCAACCCATTCACGTCAAATTCGATATCAGGAGTTCTACTCACCCAAATTCATTTTCAAAAAAGTCACACAGACTTCTTAATGCCTTAGCTAAAAGGAAAGCTAGCTCAAACTTAGTTATTTTACCCAATCCTTTTCCGAATTTTCCTAGACCTCACCTCACTTAGGTTTTGTTCGAGACTGGCCTAACATGAAATTTCCAATTCCCCAATCCAAAAGTTTTCTAACCCATTTTCTCACATGAAAATCTCACTCATAATGACGGGAAGGGCCATTACACCTAGATTGTAAGACCTTTTTATTTATATACCCAATATCTCTCTTGTGTTTTATTGATGTACAACTCTTTCTTATGTTAGGGTGTCAATTCAGTGTCCTCGCTGATATTTGCCCTACTGCATGGAATTTGTGTAGACCCAATTCTGAGGTTTCTCCCGCTTTTTTGTGATTTAACTAAACTCAGTTGAACTCTGACCCACTATTGACAAGACTAGTACAGGAGTGACTTTAATACCATGTGTAATAGCTCAATCCACCAGTGATGTTATCCGCTTTGGGATTAGACCTGCAGGACTTTAAAATTTGTCACAAGTGTTTAAGACCTCCTTAACCTCTTACTTATATATCTAGTATCTATCTTGTGTGTTACTAATGTGAGACTCTTTCCTAAGCTAGAGTGTCATATACACTCTCTCTTATGGACTCATTGTACTCATTGAGCATTTCCCCCTTTTATGGCCTCATTATCCTCGTTGAGGTTTGTCCCAGTACATGAAATTTTCCTAGCCTGAGCACTAAGATTTGCCTCGCCTTTTTGAGACTTTTCTAGCCTTTTCGAGATTTGCCTAAACTCAGTTGAACGATGACCCACATCGACAAATCTAACACAAGAGTGACTCTGATACCATATGTAACAACCCAATCCACTTCTTATATTTCCGCTTTGGGCCTAGCTAGCCTGCACGACTTTAAAATCATAACTAGGGTATAAGACATACTTATTTGTATACCAAGTATCTCTTCTGTATTTTGTCGATGTGGAGTGTTCACTAAGTTAGGGCATCACATACATCCTCTCTTATGGATCACGCTCGCTGAGGTTTGACCCACTGCATGAGATTCGCCTAGACTTGGTACTTAGTTTTTTCTCGCTTTTCGAGAATTTGTATAAATTTAGTTAAACTCTGACCCATCATAGACAAGGATGACACATGAGTAGCTCTGATACCATATATAATAACCCACCATTAATATTGTTCGCTTTGAGCCTAGGTCCGCTCAACTTTAAAATGCGTCACTATGGTGTTAGACCTACTTACTTATTTATCTAATATCTTTCCTGTGTTTTGCCGATGTGAAATTCTTCCCTAATCTAGGATGTCACACCAAAATCATAATTAGTATATTGTACAAGGTCAGTGATAAAATCATTATTAGTGTTAGTGAAAAGTTAGTGCTAAAATCATGATTAGTGTCGGTGAAAAAGTAGTGTTAAAATCATGATTAGTGCATGTGCAAGATTAGTGCTAAAATCTTTTGAGATGAAATGAGTGCAATCAGTTAATGCCTACACAACATGAAATTTAGGATTTTGAAGTTTTCAGAAATCCTACACACTAATATGTTGCTAGAAAATAAGATTAATTATTTTCCAACCTGCTAAAAGCAACATCATTAATTAGCTTGGTGGTGAATCATACAATACTACTTTTTTTGTCTAGAAGTTTAAATTAAAAACATAAAATAGAAAAGTGCAACATATTCATGTGTGATATGTTGTTCGTTATGTAGTGAGCAGAACTTTTTCCATCACGATGCAGCATAACATCATTCTCATCACCATTTTCTAACCAAGCTTCATAAAATCCAGTAAGCAAACACAAAAAAAATTATATACCTGTTGATACAACAAATTAGATCAAGTTATGCAAATTAAGTCTTACTTCATTTACAGACATTTTTTATGGGAAGTGTTTCTCATCGAAGTAGAAAAAAACTATTTTGTAATCAATTATTTGCTTTCTCTTGGAGTATGCCTTGAATATCTTTTTCATCATTGAACTAGGCTTAACTTTGAAGTAGACAATTGTACCATCTTATAAAATAAAAATTAAAAAATAACATAAAAATATCAATAAATTAGTTCTTCTGTAATCATTGGTCTCTTAACTCCTGACATTTTCTTTGGTATTTCTTGTTGGGAAATTAGAGAGGGAAGTGAAAAGAAAATACAAAGAAGGAGAATGGCAATTTAAGAAAACGAGGGATATCATACATAATTTATATAGGAGATGAATAAGCTAAAAAATAGTCAAGTCAACATAAAAGAAAATGAAATGAAGACTTCAGAAAGATTAATTCACATAAAATCTTTAAAACTTGTTCTCTTGTGCCAAAAATGATTTAAGATATATATTCCCATTATTTTAATTTATGTGTGGTGTTCAATTAGACACAAAATTTAAGGATGAAATTAATTTTTTTAAAATTTATGGTTTAAATATATATATATATATATATATATATAATTCTTGAAAACAAAACAAAACAATTTAAGGCCTCTTATCTTTAGGCCACAAAAATTATTAAGTCGCCCTTGGGTGTGAGCCTTTCTTTTGTTGCCTATATGGAAAAAGTCACGAATGAAAAAAATAATGAAATAATCCTTTGATCGAAGTCGAAGTCGAATCGAGCAATAATAATGATAATGTCAAAACCTGTTTTCTTCCAAATTTTGTAAGTTAGCATGTAGAAGTTTTTTTACTGTACACACCCAACTTGGCTGACAATTTCAGCTCATATTAATGAAGTGAGTCCATTTAACTCATATTTAATAAATTCGATCACACATAATTTAATTGATTAATACAGGCTTCAACATATTATAAAAGCCCATAAAAATATGAACAAAATAGGTAAAATATGAATATCCATACATACCGATAATAGATCACCCACTTTTAATTAAAATCCCTAATTCTGCTAAAATAAATCCAAAAAAACATTTTAAAAAAAATTGGAGTGGGTAGGTGGAGGTGAAGGTGGGGGTAGGGTGGGTTGAATGGGGTTGGTGGGTAGAACAAAATTATATATTTTTTTAAAAAAAATAATTTATTTTTAAAAACAATTGAGGGGTGGGTGGGGTGGGGTGGGGTTGAAAAAAATTCAACTTTTGTTGAAAAACATTAAAAAAAAGTTAACTTTTTCTTTTGAAAAATAAAAAAAAATGGGGGTGGGTGGGTGGAGGTGGGGGTAGAAAAAATATTTTTTAATTTTTGAAAAACATAATAAAAAGAAATTGGGGGTGGGTGGAGGTGAAGGTGGGGGTGGGAGGATTGGGGGTAGAAAAAAATTATTTTTTTAAAAAAACATTTTAAAGGAGATTGATAGTGCGTGGGTGGAAGTGGAGGTGGGGGAAGGGTGGGGGTGCGAGTGGAGTTGAGGGGTGAGGTGGGGCAAAAAAATAATTAGGAGGTGAGGGCGGGGGTGGGGGCGGGGATGGATTTAGAAAAAAATTAAAATAAAACTAGTGGGCTGGTGGGCTGGTGGGCTGGAGGTACGGGTGGGGGTGGGTAGAAAAAAAATTACATTATAAACTTAAAACATATAAATTTATTTTTTAATTCTGCTTGGTGAAATATGGGTAAATTCATATTCAATCCGTTCATTAATCATCCAAATCATATTAGCGAATTGGGTAATTATTCATTTTTACTCAAAGCATTTTCAACCTGTCCAAATTTTCGACCCTACGACGTGGGATGACATCCCTCACATAAGTGATTTTTTTTGTTTTCCATTCACACCACACCACACCACAAAATCCAACAATATAAAAAATAACATGTTGGAATTTGCCAAATTATATTTATCAAGCATGTAACAAAAATTATATTGTCAATGGAATGGAATAAATTAGAAGTTTTAATGGTGCGGTACATTTTATAGGATAAATTCTTACATGTTTATAAAAATACATTGCAATAAAAAGAACGTTTAAGGGGAAGAGAAAGAGAGAAAAATCAACTTTGAAAGAATTTTCAGAAAGTATAATTTTCATTATGTTTAGAGATAACTGATAAATTTTTTAGAGTTGCACCTTTCACCCACAGAAATAATTTGTTGCATTAAACAGTATAAGAATACAAAACTGCTATTACATTCTAATTTTAGCTAGATCTCTTTATTGAAGTAATTAAACACACAAAGCAGAAAAAGAAAAGTGTAATTAATCAGTATGCATCTTCTGTAGTCCCAAATGTGAAGAACGAGTTGATCCCAATTAGGCCAGTCACGGGCTGGCGCATATGCATAGATTATAGGAAGCTTAATGCTTGGACTGAAAAGGATCATTTTCCGATGCTGTTCATGGATCAGATGTTATACCGTCTTGCTGGCAGAGGATGGTATTGTTTTCTTGATGGTTATTCGGGCTACAATAAGATTTTGATTGCGCCTGAAGACCAAGAGAAGACCACTTTCACCTGTCCATATGGAACATTTGCTTTTAAGAGGATGCCTTTTGGTCTATGCAATGCACCAGTGACTTTTTAGCGTTGCATAATATCTATTTTCTCTGACATGGTAGAGGACACTATTGAGGTGTTCATGGATGACTTCTCAGTGGTAGATGATTCTTTCGAAGACTGTTTGGCTCATTTCAGTTATGTACTAAAGAGGTGTGAAGAATGCAACTTGGTACTTAATTGGGGAAAATGTCACTTCATAGTGAAAGAAGGTATAGTGCTTGGCCATCGGATCTCCAAGAAAGGTATTGAGGTCGACAAAGCAAAGATTGATGTGATTTAAAAATTTCCCCCACCAGTTTCTGTGAAGGGGATTCGAAGCTTTTTGGGGCATGCTGGGTTCTATAGGAGGTTTATCAAGAACTTCTCCAAAATTGCTAATCCATTGCGCAAATTGTTGGAGAAAGAGGTAAAGTTTGTGTTTGATGAAGAATGTTTGAAGGCATTCGAGTGCCTTAAAGAAAAGTTGGTCTCAGCTCCCTCATTATTTCTCCAGATTGGTCTCAACCTTTTGAGGTTATGTGCGATGCTAGTGGAGTGGAACTAGGAGCAGTCCTAGGCCAAAGGCACGAAAAGATTCTTCATCCTATATACTACTCTAACAAAGCACTTAACGCAGCTCAAAAGAATTACACTGTTATTGAACAAGAGTTGCTTATTGTGGTATTTGTATTTGAGAAGTTCAGATCTTATTTGCTTGGCACCAAGTTGGTGGTGAATACTAACCATGCAACTCTTCATTACCTCATGGCGAAGAAAGATGCTAAGCCGAGGCTGATTAGATGGGTGTTGCTGCTACAAGAGTTTGACTTTGAGGTCAAAGACAGGAAGGGCACAGAGAATCAGGTAGCAGATCACTTGTCTAGGTTAGAGGAAGAAGCTATGCTAAAGCTTGATGATGCACAAAAGATTGATGATTTGTTCCAAGACGAGCAAGTGTTAGCCGCTTTTAGGGATTTGATTCCATGGTTTACTGACATTGCCTACTATTTGGCAAGAGATTTGGTGCCTCCTGATATGTCTGTTCATCAAAGGAGGAAGTTCATGTCTGATGTCAAGAATTACTTCTGGGACGAGCCATTTTTATTTTGTGTGTGTGCTGATACTATGATCCGTAGATGTGTGCCTGAAGCTGAGATGATGGAGATACTAGAGGCTTGCCATTCATTCCCTTTTGGGGGACACCATAGTGGTATCCGGACCACACATAAGATCTTACAATGCGGCTACTATTGGCTGGCTATTCACAGAGACTCCCATGAGTTCGCTAAAGCTTGCAGCAGGTGTCAAAGAGAGGGAGGAATATCAAGTAGACATGAGCTTCCTCTTAATCTCATCCTTGTGATTGAGTTGTTCGATATTTGGGGTATTGACTTCATGGGCCCTTTTGTGTTATCTAGTGGAAACCGATACATATTGATGGTTGTTGACTATGTATCAAAATGGGTGGAGGCGGTTGCGCTTCCTAGTAATGAGGGTAAGTGTGTCACAACATTCTTGAAAAAGAACATTTTCTCCAAATTCGGTACACCAAGGACAATCATTAGTGATGGAGGTTCTAACTTTTGCAACAAGCTGTTTCGGTCTTTACTAGAGAAATATGGAGTGAAACATAATGTTGCAACCCCCTATCATCCCCAGACTAGTGGGAAAGTGGAAGTCTCCCACCGCGAAATAAAGTCAATCTTGTCCAAGACTGTCAATGCCAATAGAAAGGATTGGTCGCGTAAACTAGATGATGCTTTGTGGGTGTACCGAACTGCATTCAAGATGCCAATAGGTATGTCACCATATCAGCTTGTGTTTGGTAAGGCATTCCATCTTCCGGTTGAGTTCGAACATAAGGCTATGTGAGTGTTAAAGAAGCTGAACTTAGATTGATCTTAGGCATCGTTGCAGCGGCTTGGGTAATTGAATGAGTTTGACGAGTTTTGCCTGAATGGATATGAGAGTTCAGCCTTATATAAGGAGAGGATGAAATTGTATAATGACCGAAAGATAGAAAAGAGAAACTTCCAGTCGGGTGACTTGGTCCTGCTATTCAATTCTAGACTTTGCTTGTTTCCTGAAAAGTTGAAGTCCAAATGGATTGGACCATTTAAGGTGGTACAAGTGTTTCATCACGAGGCCGTTGAACTTGAAAATCATGAAGGAAAAATGTTCAAGGCTAATGGACAACGGATTAAAGCTTATTTTGTCACAACAGAGAAGCTCAAATTAATCGAAGCCTGGAGCCTTGATGAGTTTGTCCCACCCAAGGAGCTTGATGAAGTCTGAGTAATCAAGAAACCTGCATCATGCCACGATGTTAAATCAGGCACTGCATGGGAGGTAACCCATGAATTTTTGATTTTTTCTTTTTATTTTCATTTTTGTAGAGTGTTTTGGCGAAGTCTGAGTAGCCAAAACACTCGCGTCGTGCCGCGACATTAAATCAGGCGCTGCATGGGAGGCAACCCATGGACTAATCTGTGTTGAATTTGTAGGAAGTGGTGAGATAAAAAACAAAATTGCAAGAACTGCAGGTAAAAAGGGGTCCCACGGGATCTGTGACGATCCATAACAGGTGCCACGCTCGTTGGACTAGGGAAACCAAGTAAAAAAATTTCTAAGTATGGGAGACGCTGTGGTCTGTCTAATTCGTACGCCCTACATGACGGACCATCGCGGCTCTGATGGGCGTGGGGAATGGGTGTGATGCCACTAACAAAGACAAGGAGCCACTGTATCACTCTCACGTCCCACGTGACGGGACGTCCGATCCCTGACCGGCGTGGGAGGCTATTTTTGAATGTCCAAGTAAGTACTTGCATGAAGGGCCATTGCATTCCCAATGATCATGGTGTATCCCGTCATCTGGGTTGGTCAAAGAGGGTCAATATTTTTTTAATTCGTTTTAATTGTCTCCCCGACCTGACCCAGAATCCCTTTTCCCCTTTCCATCGCGCTTATTAGGTGTTTTAACCTCTTTCAATGGAGATCAAACAATGCCCAAACTCCCTCCTTGTCAAATCCTCTCATATGCACCCACGATCATCTCTCACAAACCCACTTCCCAAAATCATCCCCACACTTCCCACATAATCATCATACTCACAAGAGTTGGCAAAGTCTACTGACCTTTCTTCAAAGAAGCATATCGAAAGGCAAAAAGTAAGTGATTTCTTCTTGATATTTCGTATGGTTTTGTTTGATGTTTGGACAACATGACTATGGGTTCATGTATGTTTAAACTTGCACATTATTAAGCAAACCCTAGTCGCCAACTTTGCTATGTGTTTATGTGTAGAAATTGAATAAATTGGAAATTTAGGGTTGTGATTTTGGTGAGAATGTCCAAATATGAATATAATGTGCATATGCTGAAAGTTTTATGGTGAGGAGCACTATGCTAAGTAAATGAATTGAGGGAGAGAAGTATTGTTGTGTGTCTGACTTGATCCCACGGGCCAGCAGATGGGCCATCAGAGGCACGACAGGCGTCGGTCAGGGCATTTGAAATGGTTGAAGGCTTGAAAAAGCTCTGGCCAGATCCAAAGCCGACCCGATGGGATGTCAGACCTCCCACACCCGTGGAAGGAGCCTGTTGGAGGATAGCTTGTCCTTAAAAAACCCACTATCAGGATCCGACGCCCTATCCCATAAGACGTCGGACCCCCTACGCTTGTGGCAAAGAGTCGTGGGAGGACAAATTCACCAACAAATTTAACTGGATCATTTCGATGCCCTGTTCAACGGGCCTTCGGATCTCCCACGCCCGTGGGAGGCCAAATGTTCTGAAAATTTTCTAAGTGTTAAATGTTTCTGGTTTTTTATTTTTGGTTTTGGTTGCTAACATTGGTTACCTACAGGTACTTGATGGCTCCAAAAATACCACTCTGACAAAGGGGGCCCGGAAAGCAAAGGATACTTCAGTCCAGTCTCGACTAAAGGATTAATTTAGTTCTAAAGTCGAGAAGAATGACTCAGACAACACCCCTCTCATCCGATCGACCAGAACAAAGCTGATCGTAACTCCTTCCCAGTTTGACGAGGAAGGAGGGAAGGCACCTACAGAGAAGGAAGGATCATCTTCTGGCTCAACTGATTCCAGTGCAGAAAGTGACCATGCTCCTCCAACAGCAAAAGGGGGGCAAGAAATAGTCACCCAGGTTTCTAGTGGCATGGAAACTAGGACTGAGTCGGGAGATGATTATGGTTCAGGGTCTGAGCATAATTCGGCCAAAGAGGCAGAGGGTAATGCTGATTTGAATACATAAACCACTACTCCAGAAAGGAAGCCTCCTTCACCCACTCCGTTTGGCCCTGGCGCAACACTGGTACTTGCTCAGGAGAGAGCCAAATGGAATGTTGAAGGTTCGAAGAAGATATTTGATTATGGCCTGGAGGTGACAACACGGGGTAATCTGAGATGACCTATCACTGAGAAATGGCGGATAGACCCTTTCAAGCTAAAGAACTTCCCCAAGCTTGATGAATATTTCTGGTACTACTAGCTGGGTTGGATGAGCAAGCAACTCTTAGACTACCAACCGCTTATTGTGAGGGAGTTCAATGCTAACTACCAAGCCATTTTGGAGAGTAGATGCCAAAAAGGTCAAAGAGATGCTGACCTGCCCGCTCTTGAGAGCGTACCAGTGCGAGGTATGCCTGTGAACATCTCGTCCGAAACTATCAACAGGTTCCTCTTTGGGCCCGGTTATGATATTTTCACCTACCCTTTTCAGTATGTTCATAGGATGAAAACAGAAGCCAAAAGGACCAAATAGTTGGCCAAGCATCTCACAACAACCGGGAACCCAAGCTGGCTAAATCAAGACAAGCCACAAATCACAAAGGCCTCCCTATCATTGTGAGGCTAAGTTTTGGTAGGCCATAGTATGACTGCAACGTATGCCGACGGGTGGAGACAACCAGCTCACTCTGGAAAGAGCTATCTTGGTGGCTAGCTTGTTATTAAAATACAAGCTAAATTTGGGCAAATCATAGCTGAAGAGATCAGAGACAGAGTCACCAAAATAGGCTCCTCCTATCAATTTCCCTGGAATTTCAATCTCCCAAACCTGGAGTTTTCTAACTCTAAAAAATAGCACGAATGGTTTTCTTGTAATGACAGACCCGGTCATTACAACAGATACCAATTTACCCATCGTTCATCCCCGAACGATCAAACCTAAAAATATGAAAAGTAAAGAGCGAAAAGAGTAGTACATGTATCCTCAAACAAGTGGGGGTACTTGTCCCGCATGCCCCTCTAGGTTTACCAAGTGGCCTCCTCAACCGAATGATGCTTCCATTGAACCTTTACCAGACTGATCTCCTTTGTCCTGAATTTTTGGACATCCTGATCAAGAATAAAAATAGGCTCCTCTTCATAGCGAAGATCCATATCAAGTAACACCTCATCCCACTTGATGATGTAGTCCCCATACCCATGGTATCGCTTTAGCATGGATATGTGAAACACCGAATGGACACCCGACAGACTGCGCGACAGTGCCAATCTGTAAGCGATGGGCCCTATGATCTCATGAACTTCAAACGGTCTGAAGAACCAGGGTCTGAGCTTGCCCCTCTTATGGAAACATATAAATCCCTTTATTGGTGACACTTTCAACAATGCCTATTCACCAACATGAAATTCTATGTCCCGGACCTTGCGATCCGCATATTCCTTCTGCCTACTTTGGGCAACTGGTAACTTGGTATGAATGCCTCTTACATTCTCTTGTGCTTTCCTTACCAAGTCTACACCCAAAGACTTTACATCGCCTTTCTCAAACCACCCAATTGGTGACCTACAACTCCTCCCATACAGAGCCTCGAACGGTGCCATATCGATACTGGAGTGGTAGCTATTATTGTATAAAAACTCACACAATGGTAGAAACTGATCCCAATGACCCCCGAAGTCAATCACACATGCTCTCAGCATGTCCTCCAATACCTGAATCATCCTCTTTGACTGACCATCAGTCTGGGGATGGAAGGTTGTACTAAAGGTGAGTTGAGCTCCCAACTCCTCATGCAACTTGCCCCAAAACTTGGAAGTAAACTGTATACCCTTGTCAGAATGATGGACAGTGGCACTCCATGAAATTTCACAATCTCTTTCACGTAGATCTTAGACAATTGCTTTGAATTGAAATCCAACCTGACCGGGATGAAGTGAGCTGACTTGGTCAGCCTGTCGAAAATGACCCAAATAGAGTCATACTTCCCCAAAGTCTTTGGGAGACCCACCACAAAATCCATGGCTATTCTCTCTCATCTTCACTCTGGAATGGGCATCCTCTGAAGTAGTCATGCAGGTCTCTGGTGCTCATACTTTACCTACTATCAATTCTGACACTTGGACACAAAATCAGCTATGTCCCTTTTCATCCCAGGCCACCAATAAAGTTGCCTTAAATTTTTGTACATCTTGGTTACACCTGGATGAATTGAATACTGCAAATCATGAGCCTCTTCCAACACCTTCTGAATCATGTCATCAACCCAAGGAACACATATCCTTCCTCTAAAATTTTACACACCTCCAGAGTCCAACATGGCATCCCCAGACTCTCCGTATATTGCCTTGCTCCGAAGCCTGCTCAACTGCGAATCCTGAAACTATTTGGCCTTTATCTCCTCTATGAATGTGGATTTGACCTCAATAATAGCCAAAATTCCACCTTGTTCTGAAATACCTAAATGCATGAACTTGGACTCCAATGCCTGAATTTTCCTTGCTAGTGGTCGTTTGGACACACCCAAACAATCCAAACTGCCCATGCTAACTGTATTCCGGCTCAATGCATCTGCCACTACATTAGCCTTACCCGGATGGTACTGAATAGTCACATCATAATCGTTCAACAACTCCATCCACCTTCCCTGCCTCAGATTCAAGTCCTTCTGAGTGAAAACATGTTGCAGGCTGCGATGATCAGTGAACACCTCACACATGACACCATAAAGATAGTGTCTCCAAATCTTGAGTGCAAAGACCACCGCTGCCAACTCTAAATCATGATTCGGATAGTTTCTCTCATGAACCTTCAACTACCTAGAAGCATAGGCCATCACATTCCTATCCTGCATCAACACAACACCCAAACCAGAATGTGAAGCATCACAGTAAACAATAAAGTCTTTACCTTCAACCGTCAAGGACAAAATAAGAGCCGTGGTCAGAAGTTTCTTGAGCTTTTGGAAGCTCTCCTCGCACTTGTCGAACCACACAAATGGTACATATTTATGTGTCAGCCTTGTCAAGTGAGTAGCAATGGATGCAAAATCCTTGATAAACCTACGATAGTAGCCTGCAAGCCCAACAAAACTCCTCACCTCAGTCACAGAGCTAGGCCGTGCCCAACTCTTGACTGCCTCTATCTTCTGGAGATCTATCATCACCCTCTGTTCTGACACTACATGCCCCAAGAACGCAACTGAAGTCAACCAAATTTCACACTTAGAGAACTTCGCATAGAGCTTTGGATGTCTCAAAATGTCCAACACTATACGGAGATCTTCAACATGCTCCTCCCTACTCTTGGAGTAGATCAAAATGTCATCAATGAAAATGATGACGAACGAATCTAACTAAGATTTAAACACCCCATTCATCAAACTTATGAATGCCATCGGTGCATTGGTCAAACCAAATGACATCACTAAGAACTCGTAATGCCCATACCGAGTCGGAAAAGCAGTCTTAAGAACATCCTCGGGCCTAATTTTCAACTGATGATACCCTGACCTCAAGTAAATTTTTGAAAACACCGACGCATCCTGTAATTGGTCAAACAGATCATCAATATGGGGTAGAGGGTACTTATTTCGGATGGTAACCTTGTTCAATTGCCTGTAATCTATGCACATCCGCATACTACCATCCTTGTTCCTTACAAACAATATCGGAGCACCCCAAGGCGAAGCACTGGGATGGATAAATCCTTTATCTAGGAGTTTAAAAGTTGATTCTTTAGTTCCCTTAACTCTGCGGAGCCATACTATATGGAGGAATGGAAATGGGATGAGTGCCCGGCTCCAAGTCCATACAAAAGTCAATATCCCTATCCGGAGGCATGCCAGGCAAATCCACTGGAAACACCTCACGAAACTCTGAAACAACTGGAACTGACTCAATAGATGGGGACTCCACACTATCGTCCCAGAGATGAGCCAAAAAGGCCAAACACCCTCTCCCCACTAACATCCTAGCCCGAACTAATAATATAATTTTGGTTGGCTTAGACCTGTACACACCTTCCCACTCTAGCCTATCCTTACCCGGAATCTCTAGAGCCACAGTCTTGGTGTTACAGTTCAACACAACATGATATGGGGATAACCAGGTCATGCCCAAAATAATATCAAAGTCGACCATATCCAGAATTACTAAGTCTACCCAAGTTTGCAACCTCACAAATACAATCGAGCAATTACGATAAACATGAGTCACAATCACCGACTCTCCAATCGGGGTAGAAACATAGATAGGGTAATCAAGGATATCACATATCAAGTCCAAACCCAATGCAAAACTCACAGACATATCAGAATATGTAGAACCTGGGTCAAATAATATCGAAGCCATTTTATCACACCGCATAAGATGCCTCAGCCTCAGTCCTCCTTGGAAATGCATAACAGTGAGCCCGATCATCAATCCGAGCAACCTCCCTGACCGCTATGTATCACCCCTACTCGCGCCGCCGTTCTATCTGTCTCCCCGACCTCCCTGAAAGTTACCTCGCCCACCCTGTGGACTACCTCTATCATGACCACCTCTACCTGCCGGGACTACAACCTTGGGCTAATGCTGAACCTGACTACCGGTCTGTCTGTGAGAGAACTTCCTCTTAAAGTGGCCCACATCACCATAATGGAAACAACCGCGATCAAGTGCAGGACTGCTAGCAGATGAATAAGAAGCTCCCTGGCCCTTAGGAGCTGAAAACTGTTGATTATCCCCCGGATGACCACCTGTAGCAGCTGGTAGAGCTGACTGAATAGGACGGGATGAGTATACCTATTGATTCTGACCCCTGGAGTTTGAACCATCATAATTTCCCTCATTTTGGGGCTTCTTGGCTAACACCTATATCTCGTACCAGGCGTGGTACCCGAGCCAACCGTTAGTATTTCCCATACCAGGCAATGGTAAGCAAGAGAAATAAAATAAGAGAATCTTATAGGTGAAAACCCTCACGGGCACCATAAGGCGATGGTAAGGAAGAGAAATAAAATGAGAGTCTTATAGGTGAAAACCCTCATGGGCACCATAAGGCGACGGTAAGCGAGAGAAATAAAATGAGAGAGTCTTATAGGAGAAAACCCTCATGGGCACCATAAGGCGATGGTAAACGAGAGAAATAAAATGAGAGAGTCTTATAGGTGAAAACCCTCACTGGCACCATAAGGAGGCGGTAAACGAGAGAAATAAAAAGAGAGAGTCTTATAGGTGAAAACCCTCATGGACACTCTAAGGTGATGCTAGGTTTATGATAAATTGGGAGAGGTCAGTTTGTTGAAAATTCATAAGGGGCACCACTGATCGAACGAGAGGTTTCTTATCCTAGTATGTGAAGGACCAAGGTAAAGAATTTGGTTTCAGATTGAAAGGTGTAACCTATTTCGATATTTAGATGACTTTGACGGATCAAACGTCCAATCCAAAATGCATGTCATGCTTTATCGAAGTCGGTACACATCTCCAGATAAGCTTCTTATTTTTTTTTCCAGAAGGGACACATTTTTTGTTATTTTGAACATAATTCCTTCTATTTTTATTTTTCATAATTTTTTTTCTTCCTTTTGTCTTTGTACCTAGTATATTCTTTGAGTTGCTTTCAGCATAATCTCAAATCAAATGCAAAAGCAAAAAAAAAAAGCTGCAAAATTGAATATGATTTTCTAGTGGTACAAAGCAAAAACTATTGGCATGCACCACATTTAGCATAAAACTATTTGTGATAGACCCTGCTAAGTGTAATGCTCAAAAAAGCAAGATATTATTTTAAGACACTAAGTTGTAGGATTGCCAAATCAAGAATGTGATTTAAGAATATAGTTGGTTACACACATACTCAAAATTGCTGGTAAAGTTGCTGCCATGTGACCAAGAGGTCACAGGTTCAAGCCGTGGAAACAGCCCTTTGCAGAAATGTAAGGTGAGGCTGCGTACAATAGACCCTTGTGGTCCGGCCCTTCCCCGGACTCCGCGTATAGCGGGAGCTTTAGTGCACCGGGCTGCCCTTCTTCTTCACACACATACTCAAAAGGTATTGAACCAAAATAGTCAGGACGGGAGTTTGAAAGACGAAGGTTCAAGGCTTCCAAGCAATCTGTTCAATAATCAATCGAGTCAATTGTGTAGATGTTGGGAGAACTTAAAGATAACCTTCACAGGGTATCAAGGCCACAAACCAACCACCGTTTTGAACTTACAATTTTTTCTTTGTTTAAACAGGAATAAAGTAATTCCGAGAAGTAGTTTACGGAAAAATGATTGCCGCAAAGGTACGACATTCCCAGGTTGCATTTTTAGATCACAAAATCCCTATTTTCCTTTTTCATGACTTCATAGGGTACGATATTCCCTGGTTGCATTTTGGGGCACACAATCTCTATCTTCTTCTTCATGTCTTCACAAGGTACAACATTCCCTGATTGCATTTTTGGGGCACAAAATTTCTATTTTTTTTTCATGTCTTCACAAGGTACTACATTCCCTGGTTGCATTTTTAGGGAACTAAACCCCTATTTTATTTCTCATGTCATTACAAGGTATGAAATTCCCTGGTTGCATTTTTAGGGCATGATGTGCCGCCATTTTACGGCACTTTCGACTCCTTTTAACTAAGAACAATCGTACGTTTTCAAGCAACCGTCGTTGTTTTTGATGGTTTTATGTTATATTTGTAGGGAATGGAGACAAACATGGAAACGGAAGGAAATACGCGAAAAAGAGCATTCTGGATAAGAGTGACGGTTCAGGTGACGGTCCGTCAAGGGTGTGACGGTCCGTCACCCAAACCGTCACACCAAGGCAGCAGCCAAGGCAGCACCACTGCCTAAGGTTGACGGTCCAGGCGACGGTCCGTCAACCCTGTGACGGTCCGTCACCCTGGCCGTCACACTTAGGCAGTCCGCGACGCGGAATCCGAGCGTTTTTGGGATTGGTTTCCTAGACTCCTATAAATACCCTATGTTAGTTTTATTTTAATTATTTATTCAATAAAATAGTTCTCCCAATAATTTTAGGAGTTCAAGTCGACTTTTGAGAGAGGAAAACACGCAATACACGTTTTCTTCCTCCTCAATCTTGTTCTTGAATCGTTCTTGGGGATCTTGTTATTTTCTTGCTCTTGGATTAATTAAAGATTGTTTTCAATACATTGTAAGGATCTCTTTTCTTTATTATGAATATTGCTTTCTTTTGTTCTTCTACAAGCATGAGTAACTAAACCTCCAACAACTAGGGTTGTGGGAGCCATGGCTAAAGTAGCGATATAGATTCCGGGTAGCGACGGGTTCAGTATATGTATTGTCACGTTGTTAATCATTCATTATTTAACGTTTTCTAGTGGTTGCAAACATTAGAACATGCCTAGGTTTAATTTGCTTGAGTAAAGAGATTAAAATCGGGAAACCTGATTAACAACAAGGATTCGAGACTACTAACTCTCGTCTAATGATTAATGTTGTAACTAGATTAATCTACTTGATGTTTAGGATTGAAATCTAAAAAGCACATCTTTTCGAGGTCGAGAGAATAGAAAAGGAAATTTGTCTATTTAGTTGAGAGACGTTTAGACGATACCATTAATTCAATCACATCGTGACACGCATATAGAAAGAACCCGATTAAGCCTAGAATCGACATTGTTACCAACGCCATGGTAAACACTTCCCTAGTTCGCTCTCCTACTGATTATTTCTCATACGTTAATTGTTTGTTTTGTTTACGCATTGTTTACTCAAACCCCCCCCAATTTACAGGAAACTATTGACTATTAGTCACATACATCACTAACGACTTAATTCTCACCATATTCTCTGTGGGATTCGACCCCAACCTAGTTGGGTTCTATATTTGACTACGACCGCTTACGCTTCTTTAATTAGAGGTGTAGTTTGGGCGTTATCAAATAGTGGCGCCGTTGCCGGGGAATACGGTTGTTAATTAAGTCTGGTGTGTTTATTTGACTCTTAGTCATAATTTCCTGCTTTACGTTTATTTGTTATTTTTGTCTTTGACAGGGTACACAGTTGTGCATGCCAAGTACCCAAAGTTCGGGGGAACAAATTTTACCTTACGACCCCGAGCTTGCTAGAACATTGAGGCGGAATATGGCCGCACAACTAGAGGCAGCGAGGATCGCTGCAGAACTGCAGGCCCAACAAAATCTGAATGCTGGTGGTCTGTAGGATGAGATCGCAAGGAATGATGAGGATCTTGACTTAGATGGAGCTGGCGCTACGGGCGCCATTGTTGTTCCACCGCTACCGCCCGGAGCCAAGTTCAACATCACTAGCACGATGATCCAGCTGTTGAACATGAGAGGAGTGTTCCGAGGTGTCTCTGGGGAGGATCCAAACCAGCACCTAATGAATTTCGTGGGCATATGCAAGTCGTTTGAACTACCGGGCGTGAGTCAGACAGCGATCAGGCTCAGGTTGTTTCCATTGTCTCTGTCTGATGAGGCAGCTTTGTGGTTAACAGAATTGACCCCCGACTCTATCGCAACGTGGGGAGAGTTGAGAGGAGCTTTCCTAGAAAGGTTCTTTCCTCCCTCTCGGATGATGCAGTTGAGGGACGAGATCAACAACTTTAGGCAGCAACCGCACGAAGCACTGCACGAGACTTGGCTGCGATTCAAAAAGAAGATCACACAATGCCCGAACCATCAGTTGACCGATAACTTTTTGATGCAGACATTCTACCGGGCACTGAATTCGGCTACCAAGCCGACGTTAGACAACGCAGCAGGTGGTGCATTCATGGGTCTTACCTTTGTTGAGGCCATAACTACTTTGGACAGGCTCACCAAAACCAACAGGGCCTGGCACACACGAGATTCAGAGGTTGCAGCTAGCACCTATACCGTTGGTATGTCAGCAGAGCAGCGTAGGGAAGAGGAGGAGCGCGACCAAGACATGGCGCATCTGAAAACGCAGTTGGACCTACTGACCAAGCACTTGTTCTCAGGAGGTATGGAGAAGGTACAAGCGGTGGGTTCCCAAGGTATGGAGACTGAGGAGGCGAATTACTTGGGGGGTTTCCAGGCCAACGACCAGGGAAACCAAGGTCGGAACTATCAGCGAGACAACCACTATGAGAAAGGTGGATACAAAGATCGCGACCAAGGAAACTGGAGGAACAACACCGATAGAGGTGGGTTGTATATACCACCTGGGAATCGGGATAAAACTGGCAGCGAGGCTGAAACGTCCAAACTTGAGAACATGATGGCGAAGATGCTGCTGAAGGTGGAATCGACTGACTCTGGGGTAAAGGAAATGCGGAATGAGTTATCAACATTGAGTCAGGTAGTGGAGTCACACTCAACCGCGATCAAGCAACTAGAGCAGCAAGTGGGTCACATCTCGGCATCTCTAAACCCAAGGAAGACGGGTACCTTGCCGAGCGACACCACTCATCCGAGGAATGACGCAAGCTGTATGGCGATCACCACAAGAAGCGGAAAAATATTACCGGAATCACATCCGGTAATTCAGACTCAAGGTGATATTGCGGATGATGAAGAGGCGGTAGAGGAGGAAACTCCAAAGCCCGTGGAGAAAAGCAAGGAAGCTGAAAAGCATCCAACTATGATGCCTCGGCCACCACCTCCTTTCCCCCAGCGTTTGAAGAAGAAAGCTGACGATGGTAAGTTCCTGAACTTCATGACCATGCTGAAGCAGATTTCAATAAACATACCATTGGTGGAAGCGCTGGAACAAATGCCCGGTTATGCCAAGTTCATGAAGGACTTGATTACAAAGAAGAGGTCGGTATGTTTTGAACTGGAAGACAACCTCCACCACTGCAGCGCTATTTCTTCAAGGTCGTTGGTCGAAAAGAAGGAAGATCCAGGTGCTTTCACTGTTCCCTGCACTGTTGGGAAGCTCAACTTCGGAAGAGCCTTGTGTGATCTAGGTGCTAGCATCAACTTGATGCCACTGGCTGTCTATAAACAACTAGGTTTGGGAGCTCCTAAACCCACGTCCATAAGAGTGATGATGGCTGACCGTTCGGTAAAGCGGCCTGTGGGAATATTTTCTGATGTGCTGGTCAAGATTGGTAAGCTTATATTCCCGGCCGACTTTGTGATCTTGGATTGCGAAGTAGATTTTGAAGTTCCCATAATCTTGGGACGACCATTGTTAGCCACAGCAAGAGCATTGGTCGATATGGAGAAAAACGAGCTGACCTTCCGATTAAACAATGAAGTGGTCAAGTTCGATGTGTCCAAATTGATGAAGCAACCAAGTGACATGAGGGTGGTCGCGGTCATCAATGCTATTGAGGAAGTCCCTGCGGATGTTTATCTTGAGGAGAAGGGTTTGGTCGAAACTCTAGCTATTGTAAGAAGGATGGTGCGAGAAGGGAAACATGTAAAGGAAAGCGGTGAAAGGCCAAGAAAAAGAAAACACCGCAAGAGAATCTGCAAAGAAAGAGCGAAGAAGTTGTCGCGACTAGCGATGGAGCCCAAAAAGAAAGCTGGAACGCCACACTCCATCGAGTTCTCTTGTTTTGGAGACCCTGGCGGTCTCCAACATCATTCCAGAATCTGAGTCATATCGACTTCACAGGTATTCCTTTCTCTCACAGATTTTAGCTTTCATATGGATGCATTGGGGACAATGCATGAGTCTAAGTTGAGGGTGTGGGGAAACCTGTGAGTCACCACCGAGGGTTTTTGTTGCCGTGTTTCTTTTCCCTCCGGTGTGCTATCTAGTAGAACCGGCATGTTTAGGTTGTTAGTTTAAATTTTTTTTTAGTGTCTATAGTGTTAAATGGCGTTTTTGTGGAATAAAAAGAGGCCCCTTAAAATTTTTCTGGTTGTGCACTTATGTTGAAACGATTGACTGTCTGGATCTTTGGATGTCATTGTGTGATCATGATTAGAATGAGTATGCTTAAGCCGAGCGGCTGTTTGATAGTTGGTAGCGATATAGTTTCTTGGTGCCAAGAGTGTGTGAGCTTATTGTTATAAATTCTTTCTCTGTGCATGCATCTAGAACTTGCCCGATCTATTTTGTTAAGTTTGAAGTTTGGTTGCTTAGGAAAGGATCACATGCCCTTTTTGTGTGCAGTCCACTTAACCTAAAAGACCGTCCAAATATAAATAACCCCTTTGATCCCTGTTTGAGCCATAATTGACCTTGTTCTTTCAATAACCTGTCACCATTCCTGTTTAACTTTGAATCCCTATTTTGGCCCTGGTCCTTCCTTGGACATCGTGCACCTCAACTCAGGCAATCAGCCTAAGTTGAGGGTGGCTACTATAGAGGTAAACCCTGTTTTGGCCCTGTTCCTTCCATGGACATTGTGCACCTCAACCCAGGCAATCAGCCTAAGTTGAGGGTGGCTACTATAGAGGTGAATGATAAGAAAAAGTGGATAGTGAAGATTGGTTGGGAATAGAATGAAAATTCGGGTGTGTGCCTAAGAAATGAAAAGAAAAATAAAAAGAGATGAAAAAGATCGAAAAAGTAATAAAAAGAATTGTCAAGATAAAGAGGCCGCACCTGTAGCTAGAGAGAAGGAAATATAAAGGTGAATAAGGATGGACAAAGTAAGTTATGTGGTAATAAGACGTCGGTGGTTCCAAGGAGGGCTTAGTCACTAACCCCTAAATGTATCCTACCTGCACCTGAAGCCTCATTACAAGCCTAAACAAGTCCTGTAGTGATCCTGAGCGGCTTTCTGAAGAACTGAAATAGAATAGTAAGGGCAAGCCTATGGTATCGCATGTGCATTGTTTGAAATCGTTTGTGAGTGTGAGCGCTTACCTAGTCCCAAATCTTGTGTGTGGGATTTCTTTGTGGTGAGGGCACCAAAGATGTCTGTATTGTCTATTGATTGTTAGGGTAGCTGCGCGTGTGTATGTAGAATGTTCTATCATATCGGAATGACATGTTTGGATCCTTGCAAGTGAGTGTTTCATACATTCGTGTACTACGAGGGAGCTTGATTTAATTGAATAAGTTTTGAATGACCATGAGTTGCTAGAGACACGAGTTTGTTTTCTTAGTTGAGTCGTCGTAATTGTTGATGTCATGTTGCTTGAGGACAAGCGAACGTTTTAAGTTGAGGGTGTTGATGTGCCGCCATTTTACGGCACTTTCGAATCCTTTTAACTAATAACAATCGTACGTTTTCAAGCAACCGTCGTTGTTTTTGATGGTTTTATGTTATATTTGTAGGAAATGGAGATAAACATGGAAACGGAAGGAAATACGCGAAAAAGAGCATTCTGGATAAGAGTGACGGTTCAGGTGACGGTCCGTCAAGGGTGTGACGGTCCGTCACCCAAACCGTCACACCAAGGCAGCAGCCAAGGCAGCACCACTGCCTAAGGGTGACGGTCCAGGCGACGGTCCGTCAACCCTGTGACGGTCCGTCACCCTGGCCGTCACACTTAGGCAGTCCGCGATGCGGAATCCGAGCATTTTTGGGATTGGTTTCCTAGACTCCTATAAATACCCTATGTTAGTTTTATTTTCATTATGCATTCAATACAATAGTTCTCCCAATAATTTTAGGAGTTCAAGTCAAATTTTGAGAGAGAAAAACACGCAATACACGTTTTCTTCCTCCTCAATCTTGTTCTTGATCGTTCTTGGGGATCTTGTTATTTTCTTGTTCTTGGAATAATTGAAGATTATTTTCACTACATTGTAAGGATCTCTTTTCTTTATTATGAATATAACTTTCTTCTATTCTTCTACAAGCATGAGTAACTAAACCTCCCACAACTAGGGTTGTGGGAGCCATGGCTAAAGTAGCGATATAGATTCCGGGTAGCGACGGGTTCAATATATGTATTGTCATGTTGTTAATCATTCATTATTTAAAGTTTTCTAGTGGTTGCAAACATTAGAACATGCCTAGGTTTAATTTGCTTGAGTAAAGAGATTAAAAACCGAAACTGATAACAACACAAGGATTCGAGGACTACGAACTCTGTCTAAGATTAATGTTGTAAACATAAGGTTAATCACTTGATGTTTAGATTTGAAATCTAAAAAGCACATCTTTTCGAGGTCGAGAGAAGATAAAAGGAAATTCGTCTATTTGGTTGAGAAACGTTTAGACGATACCATTAATTCAATCACATCGTGACACGCATATAGAAAGAACCCGATTAAGCCTAGAATCGACATTGTTACCAACGCCATGGTAAACACTTCCCTAGTTCGCTCTCCTACTGATTATTTCTCATACGTTAATTGTTTGTTTTGTTTACGCATTGTTTACTCAAAACCCCCCCAATTTACCAAAAACTATTGACTATTAGTCACATACTTCACTAACGACTTAATTCTCACCATATTCTCTGTGGGATTCTACCCCAACCTAGTTGGGTTCTATATTTGACTACGACCGCTTACGCTTCTTTAATTAGAGGTGTAGTTTGGGCGTAATCAAAAAGTGACGACTGCCTAAGAGCATTCTGGATAAGAGTGACGGTTCAGGTGACGGTCCGTCAAGGGTGTGACGGTCCGTCACCCAAACCGTCACACCAAGGCAGCAGCCAAGGCAGCACCACTGCCTAAGGGTGACGGTCCAGGCGACGGTCCGTCAACCCTGTGACGGTCCGTCACCCTGGCCGTCACACTTAGGCAGTCCGCGACGCGGAATCCGAGCGTTTTTGGGATTGGTTTCCTTGACTCCTATAAATACCCTATGTTAGTTTTATTTTTATTATTCATTCGATATACAATAGTTCTCCCAATAGTTTTAGGAGTTTTTGAGCGAGTTTTGAGAGAGGAAACGCGCTACACCCGGTTTCCTTCTCCTAAATCTTGTTCTTGAATCGTTCTTGGGATTTTGTTGTTCTTGCTCTTGGATTAATTAAAGATTGTTTTCAATACATCGTAAGGATCTCTTTTCTTTATTATGAATATTGCTTTCTTTTGTTCTTCTACAAGCATGAGTAACTAAACCTCCCACAACTAGGGTTGTGGGAGCCATGGCTAAAGAAGCGATATAGATTCCGGGTAGCGACGGGTTCAATATATGTATTGTCACATTGTTAATCATACATTATTTAACGTTTTCTAGTGGTTGCAAACATTAGAACATGACTAGGTTTAATTTGCTTGAGTAAAGAGATTAAAACCGGGAAACTTGATTAACAACAAGGATTCGAGACTACTAACTCTCGTCTAATGATTAATGCTGTAACTAGATTAATCTACTTGATGTTTAGGATTGAAATCTAAAAAGCACATCTTTTCGAGGTCGAGAGAATAAAAAAGGAAATTTGTCTATTTGGTCGAGAGATGTTTAGACGATACCATTAATTCAATCACATCGTGACACTGATATAGAAAGAACCCGATTAAGCCTAGAATCGACATTGTTACCAACGCCATGGTAAACACTTCCCTAGTTTGCTCTCCTACTGATTATTTCTCATACGTTAATTGTTTGTTTTTTTTATGCATTGTTTACTCAAAACCCCCCCAATTTACCGGAAACTATTGACTATTAGTCACATACTTCACTAACGACTTAATTCTCACCATATTCTCTGTGGGATTCGACCCCAACCTAGTTGGGTTCTATATTTGACTACGACCGCTTACGCTTCTTTAATTAGAGGTGTAGTTTGGGCGTTATCAAAAAGTGGCGCCGTTGCCGGGGAATACGGTTGTTAATTAAGTCTGGTGTGTTTATTTGACTCTTAGTCATACTTTCCTGCTTTACGTTTATTTGTTGTTTTTGTCTTTGACAGGGTACACAGTTGTGCATGACAAGTACCCGAAGTTTGGGGGAACAAATTTTACCTTACGACCCCGAGCTTGCTAGAACATTGAGGCGGAATATGGCCGCACAACTAGAGGCAGCGAGGATCGCTGCAGAACTGCAGGCCCAACAAAATCTGAATGCTGGTGGTCTGCAGGATGAGATCGCAAGGAATGATGAGGATCTCGACTTAGATGGAGCTGGCGCTACGGGCGCCATTGTCGTTCCACCGCTACCGCCCGGAGCCAAGTTCAACATCACTAGCACGATGATCCAGCTGTTGAACTTGAGAGGAGTGTTCCGAGGTGTCGCTGGGGAGGATCCAAACCAGCACCTAATGAATTTCGTGGGCATATGCAAGTCGTTTGAACTACCGGGCGTGAGATCAAGATTGAATTGTTGAGATCAAGGTACCCACCGACAGTAGGTGAGGTGATAACTGAAGATCCAAAAGGAGAATATCTGAAGAAAGAGAGCGAAGACAAGTAGAGTTGATAGGATCTTGTACTTTTCCTTTCTAGTTTTATTTTTATTTTCTTCTTATGTAATAACAGTAACTACGGAGCGGAATCTCGACGGAACCTCACTCGACTCTCCAACTCATCCTTTTATCCCTACACCCATTTGAACTACACGTGACCTGATTCTCTTATAACCTGAGATATGTAGGTTGTCCAAAGCCAGGGCTCGGTCACACCTCTTTCTTTTTATTTCTTTTCATATTTTGAATAAATAGTTCAGTCAAAAATTAGTCACGTCGTTTACTTCTTTTCCTGAAAACTCTCTATGTTTTCAAGCAAAGAGGGGCATTCTGTGAACACCTAATTTTTGACCAAACCTAATTTTTATATATATATATATTTTATTAATAATATTTCTTTTAAATTTAATTAGATATTTTTATTTTACCTTATATTTTATAAATTTATTTTAAAGATTTGAAAACTGAAAATTAAAATAATAGCATCACAGTTTTATGTTAGGTTTGTTTTTATTTTCTCTTAAAATGTGGTTTTCTTTTAATATAGGTTTTAACAAATAAGCTAGTAATTTTAATATTTTCTTAGTTACATTTTATTTTAAGTATATATATTTTTGGTAGTCCAAATAGTTAGTTACTATTTTTATATATACTATTTTATATATATATTTTTATATATACTATTATACACTAGTTTATATAAACTATTATATATATACTACTATATTTTTATATATATACTATTATATATTTCTGAAAATTTAATTAAAATTAAAAAAAAAAGATAAAAATCTCCTAAACCACTAACCCCCCTAATCTGCCAACTACACACGTACACACTCATTTCCTCCACTTTCCACTTTCACAGCACACATATTCACTGCACACACACACATTTCTATATAAACACACACACACACCTGCACTTAGACGGATACAGACAACAACACAGACAAAAAACAAAACAGAGAGAAACAAAAGAAAAGAAAGAAAAATTAAAACGGGAAGAGAAAAAGAAAAGAAAGAAAATAGAGCGCATTTTCAAAGTTCGTGAGTTAGAGTTCGGTTTTCGTTCAGAGTTTCGGTGACAACGTTCCTGCTTTTAGTTTTTCATTTGTTCATCAAACAGGTTCCTACTAAGTTTCTTTCCTTTTATTTTTATAGCTCTAATATTGTGAATCAAAATGTGAACAAAGTTATATAAACGTTTTCATGTATTTGTGTAATATGTGGGGTTGATTATTTGCGTAGGGTTTTTATTATGAAGTTATTCAAATTTTATATGTGTTTAACATGTTAGTATTCTTTGACGTGATAATATGAAGTATATTTGGATTCTTTTTATATCATTAGATTTAGTGTAAAATTCTTATAATAGCCCATAGCTTATTACATGTTTAAGTTGCCCAAGTCCATTTCTTATCTTAGCTATTTCATTTTTCGTATCATTATTACTGTTTAGTGTTTTAACATCTATTGTATCTAGTTATCTTAACGTATCCCATTGATATATAATTTAATTTGCTTGTTGAATGTTCAAGTTAATATATTTTGATAAGATTTTGCATTATGTACTTGAAGATAATGATATGAAAGACTTGAGTTCAGGTGTTATCTCTTTGTTATTAAATGAGCTAATTAAAAAAAAAAATTAATCATGGTAAAAACAAGAGTTTTCTTCTAAATAATAGTAATGACTATAATTGCTTATAAACAAGATCTGTGATGTGTTTGGTTAATTATATTACGTTAATATCATTTTTTTAAAAAAAAACTTCAGCTATAAAAGTCTAGGATATCTTTGGTACTCACTTTAGTTACTTAGATTTTATTACGTAATATCATGCTTACATTTCATCATTTATTTGTATCATTTTTCTATTCTATAAAATGGTATCTTACGCAAAGAAAAGCTACATGATTTTTGTGGTTTGAAATACGAATGGGAAAGTATATTCTGTAAAATACTTGGGGGCCTAGTGTCACGATCCGATTTCTCCATCATGATGGCACCTACAACCCCCAGTAGGCAAACCAATCCCCGTAGCCCGGAATGGTCAGTAATGGGCTACTATCTAACAAGCTAAGCGAAAGAACAGTTTAAAAAAGTGAAAGCAAGGGTACAAGATGAAGAAAATAGATAACATGAATAATATAAATGTAAGCGAAAGCTAAACCAAACCCAAAACCTGGTATCATAGCGTATAAGAGTCGAATCTACATAAGGAGTACAAGGGTCCAAAATAATATATATACAAAGTTGTCTCCGAGTAGAAATAGAGTACATAATCAAGAGACAAACTAAAAGCTAAGCTCCGATCGCCAAGAGCTCACCTTCAGTCCAAAATATCACCAAAACAACACTTCGCATGAGTCTCCACGAGCTAACGGCGATGTCCCACACTAGGGTCTGCACCAGAAGATGTAGAGTGTAGTATGAGCACCAAATGCGAAGAATAAGGTACCCCGTAGATATCATAGGCCGACTGGGCACATATAAGATAAAAGCATAGTAACAGACAGAATAGAAGCAAGTAGTCACAGAAATCAACGAAAAGTACACAGGAACTAGCCTAGAGGGAAGTCAACAGAACAACATACAAGGCTAGAAAATAGAATATATATACGCAATAGGCACAGGTGTAAGCAAGAAATAACGCACCTGAGATCCTTCCAATAATAGTAAATACATAATAAGTTTAAGAAATGGACGGTATACCGGTAACCTCAAGTACAAGGAAGAGAGAAGGAGAGTAAAGATAGGCATGCTCAAAAACAGGAATCAATAACCCAACTAGCCACACCAATCTCAAATCCAACCAGTAACACTCAGCCGTATATAATCTTATAAGCATAACCGTAACAGGGGGATAACATCGCGATAAAGTAACAAGAGACTACCTACAGTCCTCCGGCCGCCCATACAACTGAGGAAAACAAACAAGTGAAAACAAACCCTCCGTCATCCCATACTACCGGAGCGTACAATCAAGAAACATCAAACAAGGGTGGAGCCTCAAACAATAAATGATATGATGCATGAAGATCTCAAGTGAAATGGTATTTATGTATATACCCCCTCAGGTGTCGATCGGGCCCAGTAGGTGGGTTCTATGGAAGGACATTGCCCGTATACCTCTACTGCGCCATATACCCTCCCTCTGGCACACGCAGCCCAAAGCCTCAGGCTCGGAGCGGAAAGGTCCATGGAGGTCCCGGACCCCATACTAAAACTTCAGTATCAAAACATGTCATCTGAAAGCAAATCTAGGTTCAAGATAGAGAACCAGTCTCGAATATGCATGCCCAGACCCTGTCCAGGACTAAAGTAGTGAAAAGATGTCTCAAAAACCCCTCAAAGGGTGCCCGGGCATAACCGGGTCTAAAACAATAGAAAGTCATCTTAGGTGCTCGGTCCAACCGAGACTAAAATCACCCCAAATTAACAAAAAACTCACTAGCACCCCGGCCCTGCTGAGTCTAGCATTAATAGAAAAACTAGTGATTGAAATCATAATATAACCTTCTCTTACCCCAAGAAGATTCACAAGTTAAATCAAACCACTTCCAATTCATTTCCATCGAAAACAGGCCCATGAGGCCATGCAAAGTTTAGAAAGACAACACCAGTAGGCCCGAAGCCAAAACCATAGTAAAACATGTATAAACCCTCTATATATGCATGTAAATGAATGATCAACACAAATAGTCGCCCAGCAGTTCACAATCAACCTATCGGCCCTGTGCAGGCTCCAAAGCTTCTCAGCAAGCATAACCAGCCTAGAAGGATATTTCTATGTTCGGAACTCGCGGACATTCCCAATAACCCACCTTCTATGATCCAGAGTCAATAAGGCCTCACAGAACCACAAGGGGGAATAAAACGTATCAAGCAAGTACTACAAACATCGGGGGTAGGAAACTAGGTCGGATATGAATAAAGCGGTCAAGGTCTGTGGTACCAACTTAATAACCCAACCCAAGGATGCCAGCTTGTACAATTTTATCTGATATATGCTAAGTCTAGGAGTTTAGACCATAACCTGCCTATCGTCGCGTCCGATGATAAGCTGCAGGAACGACGCTGTCCAAGGCCGAACTACTCCGAGAAGCTCCGAACAAGGATCAAACTAACAAAAACATAAATAACATGTTAAAATGAGTCTAACGATACCCATATCGCTACAATTGTAGCCAGGTCGAAATTCGGGTCAAAAGCGGGTTCGTGGGGCCCTCAACCCAAAACCAAAACCAAAAAAGAGCACGACGATCATCACGATGCCAAGAAGGCATGCTCCAAAATTGAGCACAATTGGCCAAGAGAAGGGCGCCAAAACAGCTCGCTCAAGTTGGGGTTTTAAAGATGGAATTTCAAGAATAAAATCGAAATTAGGCAAGAATGACATACCACAAAGATGGAATTTAAGCCAAGGCGGATAAGGCTCCACACCCACGAACATGCACGAGTTTAGGGGCAGAATCTACCACAAAAATCCAAGATCTGGATGAGCAACAATGGTGGAATTTATAGAAAGAACAAGAGAATTCAAGTGAGGAAGAAAGCTTACCAATAGGCGAAGAACTACGGAAAATCAGCGGACAACGATTCCCCAAGGAATAGAACTGATATGGAGCAACTTGGAAAGGAGCTTAAGTGATTAGAGTTGGGAAGAGTTGAACAAAGTGCTAGAAAAAAATGAAGAGAGAAGTTTATATACCGCCAGGGGTCCTTCATCGCGATCGCGACGGGACCCCTCGTTGTCGCGAGGACCCCGCTGGCTAGACCATCGTGGTCGTGAAGTCTAGCCACGCGGTCGCGAAGAACAAGGTGCCAGGCGCTTCATCGCGGTCGTGAAGGCAGGATCTCGCGATCGCGAGAGAGGCGTGATGCATGCACCTGCAACAGGAAAAAGTTTGCAACTTTCCATAACTCGATGGGCATTCTGGGCACAATCAGAAGCCGATATTTAAAAATCAATAGTGTTAACATAGTGGAAACGACATTCTGGACTCAACAAAATTGACAAAACTTCCATAAGAGATCATTTCGGAGAAATGTTGACCCAAATCAACACTAACGAAAAGGAACTCAAAGGCTTGAAATGAGTCCGGCTCACTCGAAACCTGAACCAACCACCTTCCAAACCCAAAATCATCATTCCAGAGCTGATGGAATCGTCGGATTTCGAATTAGACGCTCCGATCATCGAAAGCCACCCAAAGTTACACTTTTAACTCCAAATGGCCTAAAAATAGAGGAAACAACACAAAACCCACACCGGAAGTTCTCAGGCCTCAACTAAAGGTCCAACTAGACCAAACTCAATGCTCTGGAGCTAACAGAACTGTAAAAATTCAATTCAGAGCACGTTAGCTAAGAATGTTGACTAAAGTCAACGATATTCTAAGTTAAAGCTCTAAAACAGGAAAAAGGGCAAAACAACCAAACGAATGACCAAGGAATCGAATTACCGGTCCCAGCAAGCCATAAATGACTTAGGGCCGCTACAGGAAGGATCTAACAGTACAATGAATGCGTAAATGCGAAGATGACCGAAAGGGTCATCACAACATCCACTACTAAAAAGGCTTTCATCCTCGATAGTCAAGAAGAAGGAAGTACCTGAAGGCTCGAAAAATTGTGGGTACTGAGCACGCAACTCACTCTCGGTCTCCCAAGTAGCCTCCTTGACCGGACGATGTCTCCACTGAACCTTCACAACCGGAATCTCTCTATATCTCAACCTCCTGATATCTCAGGCCAGAATAGCTATCGGCTCCTCAACAAAGAACAAACTCTCGTCTAACTGAACTGAATCCCAATGCAACACATGAGACTCATCATGCACATACCGGTGCAACATTGAGACATGAAAAACTGGGTGAACAGCTGAAAATATCAGAGGCAAAGCCAACATGTAGGCAACACTACCAATCCTCTGTAGAATCTCAAATGGCCCAATAAACTTGGGGCTAAGCTTTCCCCACCGACCAAATCTCATCACGCCCTTCACGGGCGATACTCAATGGAAAATGAAGTCACCAACACTAAACTCCAAGGCACTAAGTCTATGATCAGTGTAGCTCTTCTACCTACTCTGGGCTGCTCTAAGTCTGTCCTGAATCAAATAGACTCGGTCTAAGGAATCTCTAAGCAAATCTGTACTCTGCGGTCTAGACTCCAACCCATCGAACCAACCAATCGGCGATCTGCAATGCCTACCATACAAAGCCTCGAAAGGTGCCATGCCGATGCTTGAATGGAAACTATTATTATAAGCAAACTCAGCCAAAGGCACAAACTAATCCCATGAACCTCCAAAGTCAAGCACACAAGCCCGAAGCATATCCTCTAGGACCTAAATAGTCCTCTCGGACTGGCCATCTGTCTGAGGGTGGAAAGCGGTACTAAGTTGAACCTTCGTGCCCAAATCCCTCTGTATAGCTCTACAGAACTGAGATGTGAACTGCGTGCCTCGGTCTAAAATGATAGAAGTTGGGACCCTGTACAACCAAACAACCTCACAAATATAAATCTGAGCTAACCTCTCAGCACCGTATGAAGTCTGAACCGGCAAGAAGTAGGCCAACTTAGTCAGCCGATCCACAATCACCCAAATGTATTCAAAACCCCGAGAAGTATAAGGCAAACCAACAACGAAGTCCATAGTAATACCTTCCCACTTCCACTCAGGAATGGGAAGTCACTGCAACAAGCCACCCGGTATCATATGCTCGAACTTTACCTACTGACAGTTCAAACATCGAGATACAAACTATGCTACATCCCACTTCATACCACACCACCAGTAAAGCTGCCTTAAATCTCTATATATCTTCACTGCGCCAGGATGAATGGAGTATCTAGAACAATGTGCCTCATAGAGTATCAACTGAATCAAATCACCAACCCTCAGAACACAAAGTCGGCCATCAAACCTCAGAACACCATCAGAACCCAAAGTAGCTCGGCTGGTATCATAGCGTATAAGAGTCGAATCTACATAAGGAGTACAAGGGTCCAAAACAATATATATACAAAGTTATCTCCGAGTAGAAATAGAGTACATAATCAAGAGACAAACTAAAAGCTAAGCTCCGATCGACAAGAGCTCACCTTCAGTCCAGAAGATTACCAAAACAACACCTCGCATGAGTCTCCACGAGCTAACGGCGATGTCCCACACTAGGATCTGCACCAGAAGATGTAGAGTGTAGTATGAGCACCAAATGCGAAGCATAAGGTACCCAGTAGGTATCGTAGGCCGACTGGGCACATGTAAGATAAAAGCATAGTAACAGACAGAATAGAAGCAAGTAGTCACAGAAATCAACGAAAAGTACACAGGAACTAGCCTAGAGGGAAGTCAACAGAACAACATACATGGCTAGCAAATAGAATATATATACGCAATAGGCACAGGTGTAAGAAAGAAATAATGCACCTAGAATCCTTGCAATAACAGTATATACATAATAAGTTTAAAAAATAGATGGTATATCGGTAACCTCAAGTACAAGGAAGGGAGAAGGAGAGTAAAGATAGGCATGCTCAAAAACAGGAATCAATAACCCAACTAGCCATACCAATCTCAAATCCCACAAGTAACACTCAGTCATATATAATCTTATAAGCATAACCGTAACAAGGGGATAACACTGTGATAAAGTAACAAGAGACTACCTATAGTCCCCCGACCGCTCATACAATCGAGGAACACAAACAAGTGAAAACAAACCCTCTAGCATCCCATACTACCGGAGCATACAATCAACAAACAAAAGAAAAGGGTGGAGCCTCAAACAATGAATGATATGATGCATGAAGATCTCAGGTGAAATGGTATTTCTATATGTACCCCCTCCGGTAACGATCGGGTCCACCAGGTGGGTTCCATGGAAGGACACTTCCCGTATACCTCTACTCCACCATATAACTTCCCTCCGGCACACGCAACCAAAATCCCCAGGCCCATAGCGTCAAGGTCCATGAGGTCCCGAACCACATACTAAAACTTTAGTATCAAAGCATGTCATCCGTAAGCAAATTCGGGTTCAAGATAGAGACCCAGTCTTAAATATGCATACCCAGACCCTGTCTAGGACTAAAGTAGTGAAAATATGTCTCAAAAACCCCTCCAAGGATACCCGAGCATAACCGGATCTAAAATAGTAGAAAGTCATCTCAGGTGCTCGGTCCAACCGAGACTAAAATCACCCCAAATCAGCAGAAATCTCACTAGCACCCCGGCCCTGCGAATCTAGCATTAATAGAAAAACTAGTGATAGAAATCATAATATAACCTCCTCTTAACCCAAGAAGATTCACAAGTTAAATCAAACCATTTCCAATTCAGTTCCATCGAAAAAGGGCCCTCGGGGCCATGCAAAATTTAGAAAGACAACACCAGTAGGCCCGAAGCTAAAACCGTAGTAAAACATGGATAAACCCTCTATATATGCATGGAAATGAATGATCAACACAAATAGCCACCCAACAGCTCACAATCAACCTATCGGCCCATGCGCAGGCTCCAAAGCTACTTAACAAGCATAACCATCCTAGAAGGATATTTCTATGTCCGAGACTCGCGGACTTTCCCAATAACCCACCTTCTATGTTTCAGAGTTAATAAGTCCTCATAGGACCACAAGGGTGAATAAAACATATTAAGCAAGTACTACAAACATTGGGGTAAGGAAAGTAGGTCGGACATGAATAAAGCGGTCAAGGTCTGTGGTACCAACGTAATAACCCAACCCAAGGATTCCAACTAGTACAATTTTATCAGATATATGCTAAGTCTAGGAGTTTAGATTGTAACCTACCTATCGTCCGATGACAGGCTGCAGGAACAATGACTTCCGGGGTTGAACTACTCTGAGAAGCTCCGAACAAGGATCAAACTAACAGAAACATAAATAACATGTTAAAACAAGTCTATCAATACCCATGTCGCTACAATTGTAGCCGGGTCAAAATCTGGGTCAAAAGCGGGTCCACAGGGCCCACAACCCAAAACCAACAAAAAAGAGCATGATGATCATCACGATGCCAAGAAGGCATGCTCCAAAATTGAGTTGGCCAAAAGAAGGGCGCCAAAACAGCCCGCTCAAGTTGGGGTTTTAAAGATGGAATTTCAAGAATAAAAATTGAAATTAGGCAAGAATTACTTACCACAAAGATGGAATTTAAGCCAAGGCATATAAGGCTCCACACCCATGAACATGCACGAGTTTAGGGGCAGAATCTACTGCAAAATCCAAGCTCGGGATGAGCAACAATGGTGGAATTTAGAGAAAGAACAAGAGAATTCAAGTGAGAAAGAAACTTACCAATAGGCAAAGAACTACGGAAAATCAGCGAACAATGATTCCCCAAGGTTTAGAACTGATATGGAGCAACTTGGAAAGGAGCTTAAGTGATTAGAGTTGGGAAGAGTTGAGCAAAGTGCTGGAAAAAAATGAAGAGAGAAGTTTATATACTGCCAGGTGTCCTTCATTGCGATCGCGATGGGACCCCTCGCAGTCGCGAGGACCATGCTGGCTAGACCATCGCAGTCGTGAAGTCTAGTCATGCGGTCGTGAAGAACAAAGTGTCAGGCTCTTCATCGCGGTCGCAAATGCAGGGTCTCACGATCGCGATAGAGGCTTGATGCCTGCACCTGCAACAGGAAAAAGTCTGCAACTTTCCAAAACTTGATGGGGCATTCTGGGCACAATCAAAAGTTGATATTTAAAAACCAATAGTGCTAACAGAGTGAAAACGACGTTCTGGACTCAACAGAATCGATAAAACTTCCATATGATGTGATGTCAGAGAAATGTTGACCCAAGTCAACACTAACGAAAAGGAACTCAAAGGCTCGAAATGAGTCTGGCTCACTCGAAACCCAAACCAACCACCTTCCCAATCCAAACTCATCATTTCGGAGTTGATGGAATCGTCGGATTTTGAATCCAACACTCCGATCATAGAAAGTCACTCAAAGTTACACTTTTAACTCCAAATGGCCTAAAAACAGAGAAAACAATACAAAACCTACACCGGAAGTTCTCAGGCCTCAACTAAAGGTCCAACTAGACCAAACTCAATGCTTCAGAGCTAACGAAACTATCAGAATTCAATTCTGAGCACGTTACCTAAGAATGTTGATTAAAGTCAATGATATTCTAAGTTAAAGCTCTAAAATAGGAAAAAGGGCAAAACAACCAAACGAGCGACCAAGGCACCGAACTACCGATCCCAACAAGACATAAATGACTTGAGGCCACTACAGGAAGGCTCTAACAATACAATGAATATGTAAATGCAAAGATAACCGGAAGGGTCATCACACCTAGACCAAAATTTAAGGCCCAAATAATTTAATAATAGTTCAATTAAAGTTGGGCGATATGGAGATGTATTGCAAAATCTCTTCAAAATTTATTGTCAAAAAAATGAGGAGAGACACAATTTTTTTTATTACAAATCTTTGTCAAAAAAAAGGTAAGAATTTATTCATAAAAAATGAGTTAAGTTCTTAACCCAAAGAATGTTAGAAGGTTAACATTAGTGACAATAAATTATAAAATCGGAAAGCATTGTATTTGTCGGTGATGGATAATTCCTTTTCCTGTGTTCTAGGACAACATGATGTCACAGGCAAGAAATAACAAGCTATCTATTATTTGAGCAAGAAGTTCACAAGCTATGAGACAAAATACACTCTTTTAGAAAAGACGTGTACCGCCTTAACTTGGGTCGCCAAGAAACTGAAGCATTATCTTTTGTCCTACACGACCTACCTTATATCTCGAATGGACCCTTTGAAATACATCTTTCAAAAGCCCATGGCAATAGGTAGGCTGGCAAAATGGCAGATTTTGCTTACAAAATTTGACATTGTATATGTCACTCAAACCGCTATGAACGCACAAGTCTTAGCCGATCATTTAGCAGAAAACCCACTCGACAATGAGTACGAGCCATTAAGAACTTATTTTCTTGATGAAGAGATTAATTCTATTTAGGAAGAAGTTCAAGATGACAGTCATGTGTTGAAATTATATTTTGATGGGGCTGTCAATATCAAAGGTGTAGGAATTGGAGCAGTTCTTATTTCACCAATGGGTCATCGTTATCCTGCCACAGCATGACTTCGGTTCTTCCGCACCAATAATACAGCAGAATATGAAGCTTGCATCATGGTTTTAAATATGGCAATAAATCTAGATGTACGTGAGTTAGTGGTCTTGGGAGATTTTGATTTGCTTATTCGACAGGTTCGGGGTGAATCAGAAACTCGAGACATGAAACTTATTCCGTACAAACAGTGTTTGGAGAACCTTAGTAAAAGGTTCAAGTCAATTGAATTCAGATATATTCCTAGGTTTCACAATGAGTTGGCTGATGCTTTGGTCACCTTAGCATCAATGCTTCCATATCCGGGTAATATGTATATTGACCCATTGGAGATTCAGATTTGGGTTTGACATGGCTATTGTAATAAAATTGAAGTAGAGCCAGACGGTGAGCCATGGTATCATGACATCAAATAGTTCTTGAAAATGAAAGAATATCAAGTACATGCCAATGGAGATCAAAAGAGAACTATTAGGCGACTTGCCAATGGTTTCTTCCTAAGTGGGGTGGTTTTGTACAAAAGAACCCCAGATTTGAACTTATTGAGATGTGTGAACATTCAAGAAGCTGAAATGATCATGAACAAAGTTCATTCGGGGGTATGTGTGTCACAACCCAGACCGCCATGAGTGGAACCCACCCAACCCCCGGATGAGCGAACCAATAGATCACAATTCTCAGCATAGCCTAACAGCCTAAAACCAGTGTGTAGAAATGTAAACTAGCAATCGACATAATCAAATCAACTCTATAAATATATAGCCTTCAGAAAATCCCTCCCTAGAATATGAAAGTCATCGTACCAAAAACATCTACCAAAGCTAGAGTATGGGGATGCAACCCCAAAAAAATAGAAATAGTCTAAGCCCGAAACAAATAGGCTACAATTCAATAGATGGAAATCAAGGCAGCTTGGTCAAACAACTCACCCTTGAAATCTTGAAGTGTCAGGCCTACAAGTGAGGTCGTGCGTCAACCGTCGAAAGATTTTTTGTACTCACAAAAACACAAGCAAGGGCAGTATCAGTACACAACCACCGTGTACTGGTAGAATCATCAACCAGTTCTAAATAAATAGTGTATGAGTAGTACAAAAATCAAGAGTACAAAAACACATAGGCAAGTCAACAGGTATTCCTAGACCACAAGTCTCTGCCTAACTTGTCCCACAGGTAAACCACTTCACAGTTATGATCAATAATCCACAACAATAACAATTATGCCTCGTTACATATCTCAGACCCACCCTGGATCCCCTCTAGACAACACCTAAGTGTCAGACAAATAACTCGGTCTACACCAAGAAAAAACTCATAAAGTAATGTAATAACCCGGCCTCTCAAGGACAAAAATACACAACCACAATTTATAAACACAACCCGGTCCACTCAGGGAACTATTAATAAAGATGCAATAATACAATAAAGTAAACTCGTACCAAGCATGGTACTCGAGCCAACCGTTAGTGTTATCCTGTACCAGGCGTGGTACCCGAGCCAACCGTTAGTATATCCCATACCAAGCATGGTACCCGAGCCAATCGTTAGTATTTCCCATACCAGGCGTGGTACCCGAGTCAACCGAATGTCACATAAATCCACAGTCACAAATAATGAACAATCAACACTTGTAAACCAACAAGCAATAACACTTAGTTCATTTCACAAGACTGAAAAACAGGACGTTTGGACATTCCTAAATCATTCCCTAAGCAATGCAAACCATACAAATACTTAGACATGAGTACACAAACATACAATGCATACAGGAATCAATAACCATCACCTACCTCAAATAAGCAAGCTCTACAATGCTGGAGCTTTTCCCCTTTCAGGATCCCTTGCTTGTTCTTGATCTAGACACAATACACATTTACCAAAAATCAATCCTCATGGCCTACAAATTACCTGGATTATGAAAATCCCAAACCCCAGGTCAACCATGATCATTCCACCCATTTTCGGGCTCTCCCACCATTAATTCACCAAAATTCATCATTTTTATGGATTTTTTAGAGAATTACGGCTAATTGGTCATTACTCATTACCAAGAATCAAGACCCAAGAACTCTAGCACCCTAGAATCCCCTTTTTCCCCAGATTCTACAATTCCTAGGTAATCCCATCATTTCTCCAAGTCCACCCCTAGAAATTCTATAGCGTAGGAAAGATATCATGGAGTTTGGGGAGTAGAATCCTTAAATTTAGGACAAAAAAGGTGGAAAACGGATGAAAATCTCCCAAAATCACCCCCTTCTTCTCCCAAAATGTTTCAAGAAAGACTGAACTATTTTGGCGAAATTTCTGCATTAAATCCTGCCACTCTCTGCTATAGAGGTTCACTCTTCTATAGCGGTACCGCCATAGTGGAGTCATCGTCTATGGCGGAGGCTGACCATCATTGACTTCCGCTATAGCAGTAATTTTTCTGCTACAATGGAGGTCGCCATGGAGGAGTGTCAACCGCCATGGCGGTTGACACGGGATAGAAAGTCATAAAATCTCCAAAACTAGTCCATTTTACTACAAACTTATTTTTTCGACGTCCCGGAATAACCCTTTCACGTCAACCTCAATTCCGGGAGTTCTACTTACCTGAATTCGATTCCAAAAAGTCCCTCGGACTCCTTAATATGTTAGTTACAAGGAAAACTATCTCGAATCAAGACATCAAATCTAATCCTTACCCAGATTGCCCTAGACCATACCTTGCTCCAAATCCAGCCGAGACTAGCCTAGCCCAGAATTTCAAACTCCCAAACTCGGAGTTTTCTAACTCTAAAAATTAGCACGAATGGTTTTCCCATAATGACGGACCCAGTCGTTATAACAGATAATAATTTACCCATCGTTCATCCCCGAATGATCAAACCCAAAAATACAAAAAGTAAAGAGCAAAAAAAGTAGTACATGTATCCTTAAACAAGTGAGGGTACTTGTCTCGCATGCCCCTCTAGGTTTACCAAGTAGTCTCCTCAACTGGACAATGCTTCCATTAAACCTTTACTATATTGATCACCTTTGTCCTGAATTTTTGGATATCCCGATCAAGAATCAAAATTAGCTCATCTTTATAACTAAGATCCTTATCAAGTAACACCTCATCCCACTTGATGATATAGTCCTCATCCCCATGTATCACTTTAGCATGGATATGTGAAACACCGGATGGACACCCGATAGACTGGGTGACAGTGCCAATCTATAAGCGACGGGCCCTACGATCACAAGAACTTCGAACGGTCTAATGAACCAGGGGATGAGCTTGCCCCTCTTACCAAAACGCATAACTCCCTTCATTGGTGACACTTTCAACAATACCTGTTCACCAACATGAAATTCCATGTCCCAGACCTTGCGATCCGCATATTCCTTCTGCCTACTTTGGGCAGCTAGTAACTTGGTATGAATGCCTCTTACCTTTTCTTGTGCTTCCCTTACCAAGTATACACCCAAAGGTTTTACATCACCTTCCTCAAACCACCTAACCGGTGACCTACAAATCCTCCCATACAGAGCCTCGAATGGTGCCATATCGATACTGGAGTGGTAGCTATTGTTGTATGAAAACTCACATAACGGTAGAAATTGATCCCAATGACTCCCGAAGTCAATCACACATGCTCTCAGCATGTCCTCCAATACCTGAATCATCCTCTTTGACTGATCATCAGTCTGAGGATGGAAGGTTGTACTAAAGGTGAGTTGAGTGCCCAACTCCTCATGCAACTTACCCCAAAACTTGGAAGTAAACTGCGTACCCCTGTCTGAAATGATGGATAGTGGCACTCCATGCAATCTTACAATCTCTTTCACGTAGATCTTAGACAATTGTTGTGAATTTAAATCCAACCTGACCGGGATGAAGTGAGCTGACTTAGTCAGCCTGTCAACAATGACCCAAATAGAGTCATACTTCCCCAAAATCTTTGTGAGACCCACCACAAAATCCATGGCTATTCTCTCCCACTTTCACTCTGGAATGGGCATCCTCTGAAGTAGTCCTGCGGGTCTCTGGTGCTCATACTTAACCTGCTGGAAATTCTGACACTTGGACACAAAATCAGCTATGTCCTTTTTCATCCCAGGCCACCAATAAAGTTGCCTTAAATTTTTGTACATCTTGGTTACTCCAGGATGAATTGAATATCGTGAACCATGAGCCTCTGTCAACACCTTCTGAATTATGTCATCAACCCAAGGAACACATATCCTTCCTCTAAAATTTAACACACCGCCAGATTCCAACATGGCATCCCCGGACTCTCCGGATATTGCCTTGCTTCGAAGCCTGCTCTACTGCGAATCCTGAAACTGTTTGGCCTTTATCTTTTCTATGAATGTGGATTTAACCTCAATACTGGCCAAAACTCCACCTTGTTCTGAAATACCGAAGTGCATGAACTTGGACTTCAATGCCTGAATTTCCCTTGCTAGTGGTTGTTTGGACACCCCCAAACAAGCCAAACTGCCCATGCTAACTGTCTTCCGGCTCAATGCGTCTGCCACCACATTTGCCTTACCCGGATGGTACTGAATAGTCACATCATAATCCTTCAACAACTCCATCCACCTTCCCTGCCTTAGATTCAAGTCCTTCTAAGTGAAAACATATTGCAGGATGCGATGATCAGTGAACACCTCATACTTGACAACATAAAGATAGTGTCTCCAAATCTTGAGTGCAAAGACCACCGCTGCCAACTCTAAATCATGATTCAGATAGTTTCTCTCATGAACCTTTAGTTGCCTAGAAGCATAGGCTATCACATTCCTATCCTGTATCAACACAACACCCAAACCAGAATGTGAAGTATCACAGTAAACAATAAAGTCATTACCTTCAACCGGCAAGGACAAAATAGGAGACGTGGTCAGAAGTGTCTTGAGCTTTTGAATTTTCTCCTCGCACTTGTCGAACCACACAAATGGTACATCTTTCTGTGTCAGCCTTGTCAAGTGAGTAGCAATGGATACAAAATCCTTGACGAACCTATGATAGTAGCCTGCAAGCCCAACAAAACTCCTCACCTCGATCACAGAGCTAGGTCGTGCCCAACTCTTGACTGCCTCTATCTTCTGGAGATCTACTATCACCCCCTGTTTTGACACTACATGCCCCAAGAATGCAACTGAAGTCAACCAAAATTCGCACTTGGAGAACTTTGCATATAGCTTTTGATGTCTCAAAATGTCCAACATTATACAGAGATGTTCCACATGCTCCTCCCTACTCTTGGAGTAGATCAAAATGTCATCAATGAAAACGATGACGAACAAATACAAGTAAGATTTAAACACCCCATTCATCAGACTCATGAATGCTTCCGGTGCATTTGTCAAACCAAATGAAATCACTAAGAACTTGTAATGCCCATACCGAGTACGAAAAGGAGTCTTAAGAATATCCTCGGGCCTAATTTTCAACTAATGATACCCTAACCTCAAGGTCAATTTTTGAAAACATCGACGCACCCTGTAACTGGTCAAATAGATCATCAATATGGGGTAGAGGGTACTTATTCCGGATGGTAACCTTGTTCAATTGCCTGTAATCTATGCACATCCGCATACTACCATCCTTTTTCTTTACAAACAATACCGGAGCACCCCAAGGCGAAGCACTGGGACGGATAAATCCCTTATCTAGGAGTTCCTGAAGCTGAGTCTTAAGTTCCCTTAACTATGTGGAGCAATACGATACAGAGGAATGGAAATGAGATGAGTGCCCAGCTCCAAGTCAATACAAAAGTCAATATCCCTGTCCGGAGGCATGCCAGGAAAATCCGCTAGAAATACCTCACGAAACTCTAAAACAACTGGAACTGACTCAATAGATGGGGACTCCACACGATCATCCCGGAGATGAGCCAGAAAGGCTAAACACCCTCTCCCCGCTAGATTCCTAGCCCGAACGAACGATATAATTTTGGTCGGCTTAGACCTGTACACACCTTCCCACTCTAGTCTAACCTTACCCGGAATCTCCAGATCCACAGTGTTGGTGTTACAGTTCAACACAGCAAGATACGGGGATAACCAGGTCATGCCTAAAATAATATCAAAGTCGACCATATCTAGAATTACTAAGTCTACCCAAGTTTGCAACCCCACAAATACAATCGAGAAATTATGATAAATATGAGTCACAATCACCGACTCTCCAACCGGGGTAGAAACATGGATAGGGGAATCAATGATATCACATCTCAAGTCCAGACCCAACGCAATACTCACAAACATATAAGAATTTGTAGAACCTGGGTCAAATAATACCGAAGCCATTTATAACAGACAAGAATGGTACCTGTGATCACCACATCAGATGCCTCAGCCTCGGTCCTCCCTGGAAATGCGTAACAGTGAGCTCGATCATCAATCCAATCAACCTCCCTAGCTGGCTGCACCGCACCCCTACCCGCGCCGTCGTTTCCTCTGTCTCCCCGGCCTCCCTAAAAGTAACCTCACCCACCCTGTGGAGGACCTCTAGCATAACCACCTCTACCTGCCGGGACCACAGCCTTGGGCTGCTGCTGACCCTGACTACCGGTATGCCTGTGAGAGCACTCCCTCTTAAAGTGGCCTAGATCACCACAATGGAAATAACCGCCATCAAGTGCAGGCCTGCTAGCAGATGAATAAGAAGCTCCCTGGCCCTTGGGAGTTGAAAACAATTGATATCCCCCGGACGACCACCTGAAGCAGCTGGCAGAGCTTACTGAATAGGAAGGGCTGAGTATACCTGCTGATTCTGACCCATAGAACTGGCAGAGCTGATTCTGATTTTGGGGCTTCTTGGCTAACACCTTAGCCTTCCCCGCCTGTCTGACTCCCTCAAATTTCTTCACATAATCTGCCACTTTATTGAAGCCTTTCCCTGAAGAAGTCACCTGTGCCTGAAGTTGCATCAATCCTAGGAGCCATAGGATCTGCTGGTTGAGTGCCCAGAGCCTGATTTGCAACGCCCGTGGGTATGGCTCCAGTACCAACCAAACCACTCAAGAAGTTCCAAGCCTGCTGAAATGCTTCGGGCGTCATAGATGGAAGGCCTGCACCTCCAGTCGGTGCCGCCTCTACCTCCGCCCGCACCCCTTCATCCTCCACAACAACTTCCACCTCTTCGACAACCTGCTCCTGTGGTGGGGGAGGGGTTTCCACTTGTGCTCCTGCAGCAGCTTGAGCCCCACCCCTGGCAGGTGTGGCTCTACCTCATCCTTTGCCTCTTCCCCTTCCTCTACCACAGACAGTCGGGCCCGCTACTGGGATTGTCGATCTAGCTCCGTTGTTCCTTGTGTTAACCATCTGCGGACAGAAGAGTGAAAGAGTTAGATACTAATTTGTATCACCAGATACCAATTGGAATCAAGTTATAGGACGATGGAAGAAATAAGAGATAGTTTTCTAAAGTCCTATAGCCTCTCGAAGAAAAGTACGGACGTCTCCGCACCATTCCGCAAGACTCTACTAGACCAGTTTTGGTACGACGAGATCAATGAACCTAGGGCTCTAATACCATCTTTGTCACAACCCAGACCGCCGTGAGTGGCACCCACCCAACCCCCGGATGAGTGAAATAATAGAGTCCAACTCTCAGCATAGCCTAACAGCCTAAAATCAGTGCGCAGAAATGTAAACTAGAAATCGACATAATCAAATCAACTCTATAAAAATATAGCCTGCAGAAAATCCCTCCCTAGAATCTGAAATTCATCGTACCAAAAACATCTACCAAAGCTAGAGTACGGGGATGCAACCCCAAAAAAATAGAAATAGTCTAAGCCTAAAACAAATGGGCTACAACTCAATAGATGGAAATCAAGGCAGCTTTGTTGAACAACTCACCCTTGATATCTCAAAGTGTCAGTCCTACAAGTGAGGTCGTGCATCAATCGCCGGAAGATTTCCTATACTCATTAAAAGACAAGCAAGTGTAGTATCAGTACACAAGCACCGTGTACTGGTAGGATCATCAGCCAGTTCCAAATAAATAGTGTATGAGTAGTACAACAATCAAGTAAGAGTATAGAAACACATAGGCAAGTCAAAAGGTATTCTTAGACTACAAGTCTCTACCTAACTTGTCCCACAGGTAAACCACTTCACAGTTATTATCAATAATCCACAACAATAACAATTATGCCTCGTTACATATCCCGGACCCACTCTGGATCCCCTCTAGACAACACCTAAGTGTCAGACAAACAACTCCGTATACACCAAGACCAAACTCATAAAGCAATGTAACAACCCGACCTCCCAAGGACAAAAATACACAACCACATTTCATAAACACAACCCGATCCACTCAGGTAACCATTAATAAAGATGCAATAATACAATAAAGTAAACTCGTACCAGGCGTGATACCCAAGCCAACCGTAAGTATTATCTCATACCAGGCATGGTACCCGAGCCAAACCGTTAGTATATCTCGTACCAGGCATGGTACCCGAGCCAACTGTTAGTATTTCCCGTACCAGGCAATGGTAAGCCAGAGAAATAAAATGAGAGAGTCTTATAAGTGAAAACCCTCAGGGGCACCATAAGGCGATGGTAAGCAAGAGAAATAAAATGAGAGTCTTATAGGTGAAAACCCTCATGGGCACCATAAGGCGACGGTAAGTGAGAGAAATAAAATGAGAGAGTCTTATAGGTGAAAACCCTCATGGGCACCATAAGGCGATGGTAAGAGAGAGAAATAAAATGAGAGAGTCTTATAGGTGAAAACTCTCACGGGCACTATAAGGCGATGGTAAACGAAAGAAATAAAATGAGAGAGTCTTATAGGTGAAAACCCTCATGGACACTCTGAGGCGATGCTAAGTTTATGATAAATTGGGAGAGGTCAGTTTATTGAAAATTCATAAGGGGCACCACTGATCGAACGAGAGGGTTCTTTACCTAGCATGTGAACGACCAAGTTAAAGAATTTGGTTTCAGATTGAAAGGTGTAACCTATTTCGAGATTTAGACGACTTTGATGGATCAAATATTCAATCTAAAATGTATGTCATGGTTTATTGAAGTCGGTACACATCTCCAGATAAGCTTCTTTTTTTTCCCAGAAGGGACACATTTTTTGTTGTTTTGAACATAATTCCTTTTATTTTTATTTTTCATCATTTTTTTCTTCCTTTTGTCTTTGTCGCTAGTATATTCCTTGAGTTGATTTCAGTATAATCTCACATCAAATGCAAAAGCAAAGAAAAAGCTGCAACATCGAATATGATTTTCTAGTGATACAGAGCAAAGACTATTGGGCATGCACCACATTCAGCATAAAACTATTTGTGATAGAACCTGCTAAGTGTAATGCTCGAAAAATAAAATATTATTTTGAGACACTAAGTTGGAAGATTGCCAAATCAAGAATGTGATTTAAGAATATAGTTAGTTACACACATACCCAAAAGGTATTGGACCAAAATAGTCAGGACGGGAGTTTGAAAGATGAAGGTTCAAGGCGTCCAAGAAATCTGTTCAATAATCAATCGAGTCAATTGTGTAGATGTTGGGAGAACTTAAATATAATCTTCACAGGGTATCAAGGCCACAAACCAACCACCATTTTGAACTTACAAATTTTTCTTTGTTCAAACAGGAATAAAGTAATTTTGAGAAGTAGTTTGCGGAAAAACGATTGCCACAAAAGTACGATATTCCCTAGTTGTATTTTTAGAGAACAAAATCCCTATTTTCCTTTTTCATGACTTCATAGGGTACGACATTTCCTGGTTGCATTTAGGGGCACACAATCCCTATCTTCTTTTTCATGTCTTCACAAGGTACAACATTCCCTGGTTGCATTTTTAGCGCACAAAATTCCTATTTTCTTTTTGATGTCTTCACAGGGTACTACATTCCCTGGTTGCATTTTTAGGGTACTAACCCCTATTTTATTTCTCATGTCTTAACAAGGTACGACATTCCCTGGTTGCATTCTTAGGGCACAAAATCCCTATTTTGTTTTTCATGTCTTCACAGGGTACAACATTCTATGGTTGCATTTTTAGGGCACAAAATACCTATTTTATTTCATGACTTCACAGGGTACGACATTCTGTGGCTGCATTTTAGGACTAAAAAAAATCTCCTTTTATGACTTCAAAGGTTACTATATCTCCTGATTGCATTATTGAGAACAAGAATCTTATTTTATTTTTGTACTTGTTTTAAATTTTCATCATTTTTGTCTTTATCATTAGAGTAGTTAGTTATAGCTTTACTAATAACTCACAAAAAAATTCTAGTGCAAACTGGGGCAAAAAAAATTTGTTCATTTTTTTTGTTTGTTTTTTATGGCTTCCAGGTTTTTCCGCCAAACACATGTTTGATGTACAAGAATGGAATCTCATCTCTGATTTAGAGAGAAGAAGAATGTTTAATCTCGAAGACAGTTTGAGTCAGCTTTGACACATATAGCGGCCCAACGTCTCAAGAGTCATCTTTTTAGCTTCTGATCAAGAAAATAAGCATCCAAGAATATTCTACGAGCGGTACTTGAGAGGAGCGTCAACGACTCAATTCAAGTTGCAATTTTAAGTCTCAAATCTTAACTTCAAGATTGAATTTTTAAGATCAAGGTACCCACCGATAGTAGGTGAGGTGATAATTGAAGATGCAAAAGGAGAACATCTGAAGAAAGAGAGCGAAGACAAGTAGAGTTGATAGGATCTTGTACTTTTCCTTTCTAGTTTTATTTTTATTTTCTTCTTATGTAATAACAGTAACTATGGAGCAGAATTTCCAGGGGACCTCACTCGACTCTCCAACTCATCCTTTCATTCCTACACCCATTTGAACAACACGTGACCTGATTCTCTTATAACCGGAGATATGTAGGCTGCCCAAAGCCAGGGCTCGGTCACACCTCTTTCTTTTTATTTCTTTTCATATTTTGAATAAATAGTTCAGTCAAAAATTAGTCACGTCGTTCACTTCTTTGCCTGAAAATTCTCTATGTTTTCAAGCAAAGAGGGACATTCTGTGAACACCTAATTTTTGACCAGACCTAAAATTTTATATATATTTTTTTATTATTAATAATATTTCTTTTAAATTTAATTAGATATTTTTATTTTACCTTATATTTAATTAATTTATTTTAAAGATTTGAAAACTGAAAAATAAAATAATAGCCTCACAGTTTTATGTTACGTTTGTTTTTATTTGCTCTTAAAAATGTGTTTTTCTTTTAATATAGGTTTTAACAAATAAGCTAGTAATTTTAATATTTTCTTAGTTACATTTTATTTTAAGTATATATATTTTTGTTAGTCCAAATAGTTAGTTACTATTTTTATATATACTATTTTATATATATTTTTATATATATTATTATACACTAGTTTATATAAACTATTATATATATACTAATATTTTTTTATATATACTATTATATATATACTTTTTTATATATATACTATTATATATTTCTGAAAATTTAATTAAAATTAAAAAAAAAAAAGATAAAAACCTCCAAAACCACTAACCCCCCTAATCTGCCAACTACCCACGTACACACCCATTTCCTCCACTTTTCACTTTCACAGCACACACATTCACTGCACACACACACATTTCTATATAAACACACACACATTCCTATATAAACACACACACAACTGCACTTAGAAGGATACAGACAACAACACAGACAAAAAACAAAACAGAGAGAGAAAAATTACAACGAGAAGAGAAAAAGAAAAGAAAGAAAATAGAGAGCATTTTCAAATTTCGTGAGTTAGAGTTCGGTTTTCGTTCGGAGTTCCGGTGACAACGTTCCTGCTTTTAGTTTTTTATTTGTTCATCAAACAGGTTCCTACTAAGTTTCTTTCCTTTTATTTTTATAGCTCTAATATTGTGAATCAAAATGTGAACAAAGTTATATAAACGTTTTCATGTATTTGTGTAATATGTGGGGTTGATTATTTGCATGGGATTTTTATTATGAAGTTATTCATATTTTATATGTGTTTAACATGTTAGTATTCTTTGACGTGATAATGTGAAGTATATTTGGATTCTTTTTGTATCATTAGATTTAGTGTAAAATTCTTATAATAGCGCATAATTTATTACATGTTTAAGTTGTCCAAGTCCATTTCTTATCTTTGTTATTTCATTTTTCGTATCATTATTACTGTTTAGTGTTTTAACATCTATTATATCTAGTTATCTTAACTTATCCCATTGATATATAATTTAATTTGCTTGTTGAATGTTCAAGTTAATATATTTTGATAAGATTTTGCATTATGTACTTAAAGATAATGATATGAAAGACTTGAGTTCAGATGTTATCTCTTTGTTATTAAATGAGCTAATTAAAAGAATATTTTTTTTATTTAATCATGGTAAAAACAAGAGTTTTTCTTCTAAATGATAGTAATGACTATAATTGCTTATAAACAAGATCTGTGATGTGTTTGGTTAATTATATTACGTTAATATAATTTTTTTTAAAAAAAACTTCAGCTATAAAGGTCTAGGATATCTTTGGTACTCACTTTAGTTACTTAGATTTTATTACGTAATATCATGCTTACATTTCATCATTTATTTGTATCATTTTTCTATTCTATAAAATATTATCTTACGCAAAGAAAAGCTACATGATTTTCGTGGTTTGAAATATGAATGGGAAAGTATATTCTGTAAAATACTTGGGGGCCTAGTGTCACAATCTGATTTCTCGATCATGATGGCACCTACAACCCCCGAGTAGGCAAACCAATCCCCGTAGCCCGTAACGGTCAGTAATTGACTACTATCTAAAAAGCTAAGCGGAAGAACAGTTTAAATAAGCGAAAGCAAGGGTACAAGATGAAGAAAGCAGATAACAGGAATAATATAAATGTAAAGCAGAAGCTAAACCAAACCCAAAACCTGGTATCATAGAGTATAAGAGCTGAATCTACATAAGGAGTACAAGGGTCCAAAACACTATATATACAAAGTTGTCTCCGAGTAGAAATAGAGTACATAATCAAGAGACAAACTAAAAGCTAAGCTCCGGTCGCCAAGAGCTCACCCTCAGTCCAGAATATCACAAAAACAGCACCTCGCATGAGTCTCCATGAGCTAACGGTGATGTCCCACTCTAGGATCTGCACCAAAAGATGCAGAGTGTAGTATGAGCACCAAATGCGAAGCGTAAGGTACCCAGTAGGTATCATAGGCCGATTGGGCACATATAAGATAAAAGCGTTGTAACAGACAGAATAGAAGCAAGTAGTCACAGAAATCAACGAAAAGTACACAGGAACTACCCCAGAGGGAAGTCAACAGAACAACATACAAGGATAGCAAATAGAATATATATACGCAACAGGCACAGGTGTAAGCAAGAAATAACGCACCTGGATCCTTGCAATAACAGTATATACATAATAAGTTTAAGAAATGGACGGTATACTGGTAACCTCAAGTACAAGGAAGGGAGAAGGAGAGTAAAGATAGGCATGCTCAAAAACAGGAATCAATAACCCAACTAGCCATACCAATCTCAAATCCAACAAGTAACACTCAGGCGTATATAATCTTATAAGCATAACCATAACATGGGGATAACACCGCGATAAAGTAACAAGAGACTACCTACTGTCCCCAAGCCGCCCATACAATCGAGGAACACAAACAAGTGAAAACAAACCCTCCGGCATCCCATACTACCAGAGCGTACAATCAACAAACAGCAAACAAGGGTGGAGCCTCAAACAATGAATGATATGATGCATGAAGATCTCAGGTGAAATGGTATTTCTGTATATACCCTCTCCGGTGCCGATCGGGCCCAGCAGGTGGGTTCCATGGAAGGACACTGCCCCTATACCTCTACTCCGCCATATACCCTCCCTCTGGCATATGCAACCCAAAGCCCAAGGCCCGGAGCGGCAAGGTACATTAATGTCCCGGACTCCATACTAAAACTTCAGTATCGAAACATGTCATCCGGAAGCAAATCTGGGTTCAAGATAGAGACCCAGTCTTGAATATGCATGCCCAGACCCTGTCCAGGACTAAAGTAGTGAAAAGTTGTCTCAAAACCCCCTCCAAGGGTGCCCGGGCATAACCGGATCTAAAATAGTAGAAATTCATCTCAGGTGCTCGGTCCGACCGAGACTAAAATAACCTCAAATCAAAAAAAAAAACTCACTAGCACCTCGGCCCTGCCGAGTCTAGCATTAATAGAAAAACTAGTGATAGAAATCATAATATAACCTCCTCGTACCCCAAGAAAATTCACAAGTTAAATCAAACCATTTCCAATTCATTTCCATCAAAACCAGGCCCCCGAGGCCATGCAAATTTTAGAAAGACAACACTAGTAGGCCCGAAGAAAAAACCGTAGTAAAACATGGATAAACCCTATATATATGCATGGAAATGCATGATCAACACAAATAGCCGCCAAGCAGCTCACAATCAACCCATCGGCCCTGTGCAGGCTCCAAAGCTTCTCAGCAAGCATAACTAGCCTAGAAGGATATTTCTGTGTTCGTAACTCGCGGACATTCCCAATAACCCACCTTCTATGTTCCAGAGTCAATAAGGTCTCACAGGACCACAAGGGTGAATAAAACGTATCAAGCAAGTACTACTAATATTGGGGGAAGGAAAGTAGGTCAGACATGAATAAAGCTATCAAGGTCTCTGGTACCAACCTAATAATCTAACCTAAGTATGCCAGCTAGTACAATTTTATCTGATATATGCTAAGTCTAGGAGTTTGGACCGTAACCTACCTGTCGTCTGAGACAAGCTGCAGGAACGTCGACATCCAAGGCCGAACTACTCCGAGAAGCTCTGAACAAGGATCAAACTAACAATAACATAAATAACATGTTAAAATGAGTCTAATGATACCCATATCGCTACAATTGTAGCCGGGTCGAAATTTGAGTCAAAAGCGAGCCCGTGGGGCCCTCAACCCAAAACCAAAAATGAAATAGAGCACGATGATCATCACGATGCCAAGAAAGTATTCTCCAAAATTGAGCACAATTGGCAGAGAGAAGGGCGCCAAAACAGCCCGCTCAAGTTGGGGTTTTAAAGATGGAATTTCAAGAATAAAATCGGAAATTAGGCAAGAATTACATACCCCAAAGATGGAATTTAAGCCAAGGCGTATAAATCTCCACACCCACGAACATGCACGAGTTTAGGGGAAGAATCTACCGCAAAAATCCAAACTCGGGATGAGCAACAATGGTGGAATTTAGAGAAAGAACAAGAGAATTCAAGTGAGGAAGAAAGCTTACCAATGGGCGAAGAACTACGGAAAATCAGCGAACAACGATTCCCCAAGGTTTAGAACTGATATGGAGCAACTTGGAAAGGAGCTTAAGTGATTAGAGTTGGGAAGAGTTGAGCAAAGTTCTAGAAAAAAATGAAGAGAGAAGTTTATATACCACCATGGGTCCTTCATCGCGATCGCGATGGGACCCCTCGCGGTCGCGAAGACCATGCTGGCTAGACCATCGCGGTTGCGAAGTCTAGCCACATGGTCACGAAGAACAAGGTGCCAGGCGCTTCATCGCGGTCGTGAAGGCAGGGTCTCACAATCGCGATAGAGGCTTGATGCCTGCACTTGCAATAGGAAAAAGTCTGCAACTTTCCAAAACTCGACAGGGCATTCCAGGCACAATCAAAAGCCGATATTTAAAAACTAATAGTGCTAACAAAGTGGAAACGATGTTCCGGACTCAATGGAATCGACGAAACTTTCATACGAGGTCATTTTGGAGAAATATTGATCCAAGTCAACGCTAACAAAAAGGAACTCAAAGGCACGAAATGAGTCCAGCTCACCTAGAAATCGAACCAACCACTTTCCCAACCCAAAATCATTATTTCGGAGCTGATGGAATCGTCGGATTTTGAATCCGACACTCCGATCATTGAAAGTCACCCTAAGTTACACTTTTAACTCCAAATGGCCTGAAAACAGAGAAAACAACACAAAATCCACACCGAAAGTTCTCAGGCCTCAACTAAAGGTCCAACTAGACCAAACTCAACGCTCTTGAGCTAACGGAACTTTAAGAATTCAATTTCGAGCATGTTAGCTAAGAATGTAGACAAAAGTCAATGATATTCTAAGTTAAAGCTCTAAAACAGGAAAAAGGGCAAAACAACCAAACGAACGACTAGGGCACTGAACTACTGGTCCCAGCAAGCCATAAATGACTTGGCGCCACTACAGAAAGGCTCTAACAGTACAATGCATGCGTAAATGCGAAGATGACCGAAAGGGTCATCACAACATCCACTGCTAAAAAGACTTTCATCCTCGAAAGTCAAGAAGAAGGGAGTACCTGAAGGCTCGAACAATTGCGGGTACTGAGGATGCAACTCACTCTCAGTCTCCCAAGTAGCCTCCTTGACCGGACGATGTCTCCACTGAACCTTCACAATCGGAATCTCTCTAGATCTCAACCTCCTGATATCTCTGGCCATATTAGCTATTGGATCCTCAACAAATGACAAACTCTCGTCTAACTGAACCAAATCCCAGTGCAACACATGAGACTCATCTGGCACATACCGGTGCAATATTGAGACATGAAAAACTGGGTGAAAAGCTGAAAATATCATAGGCAAAGCCAACATGTAGGAAACACTACCAATCCTCTGTAAAATCGTAAATGACCCAATAAACCTGGGGCTAAGCTTGCCCCACTGACCAAATCTCATCACACCCTTCACGGGCGATACTCGAAGGAAAACCAAGTCACCAACACTGAACTCCAAGGCACTAAGTCTACGATCAACGTAGCTCTTCTTCCTACTCTGGGCTACCCTAAGTCTGTCCTGAATCAAACGGGCTCGGTCCAAGAAATCTCTAAGAAAATACGTACTCTACGGTCTGGACTCTAACCCATCGAACCAACCGATCAGTGATCTGCAACGCCTACCATATAAAGCCTTGAAAGGTGCCATGTCGATGCTCAAATGGAAACTATTATTATAAGAAAACTCGGCCAAAGGCACAAACTGATCCCATGAACCTCCAAATTCAAGCACACAAGCCTGAAGCATATCCTCCAAGACCTGAATAGTCCTCTCGGACTGGCCATCTGCCTGAGGGTGTAAAGTTGTACTAAGCTAAACCTTCGTGCCCAAATCCCTCTGTATAGCTCTCCAGAACTGAGATGTGAACTACGTGCCATGGTCTGAAATGATAGAAGTTGGGACCCCGTGCAACTGAACAATCTCACGAATGTAAATCTGAGCTAACCTCTCAGCAAAGTAAAAAGTCTGAATCGGCAAGAAGTGGGCCGACTTAGTCAGCCGACCACAATCACCCAAATGGAATCAAAACCCTGAGAAGGACGAGGCAAACCAACAACGAAGTCCATAGTAATACCTTCCCAATTCCACTCAAGAATGGGAAGTCGCTGCAATAAGCCACCCAGTCTAATGTGCTCGAACTTCACTTGCTGACATTTTAAACATCGAGATACAAACTCTGCTATGTCCCACTTCATACTACACCACCAGTAAAGCTGCCTCAAATCTCTATACATCTTTACTGCGCAAGGATGAATGAAGTATTTACAACAATGTGCCTCACAAAGTATCAACTGAATCAAATCACCAACCCTCGGAACACAAAGTCGACCATCAAACCTCAGAACACCATCAGAACCCAAAGTAGCTCGGCTGGCCTCACCCTGAACTACCTAATCACGAAGGTCACACATAACTCTTATCCTCAAATTGTCGGCTCTGAATCTGATCAACTAGAGTAGAATGGACCTCACCACTTGCAAACACTCTGCTAGGATCGGACAAGTCAATCCTAACCAATCGATTAGCTATGGACTGGATATCCAAGGCCAACAGACACACAGAAACTGCAAGTGAAGTTAGGCTGCCTATACTCACCGTGTTCTGACTCAAGGCATCCGCCACCATATTTGCCTTGCCTAGATGGTATAGAATAGTGAAATCGTAGTCCTTCAGTAGCTCAATCTATCTCCTCTGCCTCGAGTTCAGCTCATGTTGACTCGTAATGTACTGAAGACTATGGTGATCGGTGAATATCTCACAGTGAACTCTATATAAGTAGTGCCTTTAGATCTTAAGCGCAAAGACTACCGCCGCCAACTCCAAGTCATGAGTGGGGTAGTTGCGCTCGTGAACCTTTAGTTGTCTTGACGCATATGCTATCACTCAACCATGCTGCATCAACACACAACCAAGACCGACCCCTGAAGCGTCACAATACACAAAGAAACTCTGACCCTCAACCGGCAAAGTAAGAACTGGAGATAAAGTCAATAAGGCCTTAAGCCTCTAAAAGCTGTCCTCGCACTGATCCGACCATTGGAATGTTACATCCTTCCTAGTTAGCATAGTCAAGGGTGCTGCTATGGAAGAAAATCCCTCAACAAACCGTCTGTACTACCCGGCTAAACCAACAAAGCTGTAAACCTTAGTAGGAGTAGTAGGTCTAGGCTAATCACGAACCACAGAAACCTTACTCGGATCAACCCTAATCCCATCCTTAGACACCACGTGCCCTAGGAATGCAACTGACTCAAGCCAAAACTCACACTTTGAGAACTTGGCATAAGGACGATGATCTCTCAAAGTCTGAAGTACAGTCCTCAAGTGCTGCTCATGCTCGTCCCTACTCCTCGAGTATATCAAAATGTCATCAATGAAGACTATCACGAATATATCCAAGTATGGGCTAAACACCCTATGCATCAAATCCATAAAGGCTGCGGGGGCATTAGTCAACCCAAAAGACATCACCAGGAACTCATAGTGGTCATAACGTGTCCTGAATGCTATCTTAGGGATGTCCTCCTCCCTAATCCTCAACTGATGGTAGTCGGACCTCAAATCAATCTTCGAAAACATGACTGAACCCTGAGGCTGATATAACAAGGCATCAATCCTCGGCATCGAATACCTATTCTTCACTGTCACCTTATTCAACTGTCGATAGTCAATACGCATCTGCATCGACCCATCCTTCTACTTCATGAAGAGGACAGGAGTACCCCAAGGAGACACACTCGGTCTAATAAACCCCTTAGCTAACAAATCCTGGAGCTGCTCCTTAAGCTCTCTCAACTCAGTAGGAGCCATACGGTAGGGAGGGATAGAAATGGGCCTGGTTCTGGCTCTAACTCAATGGCAAAATCAATATCTCTCTCAGGTGGAAGGCCTGGAAGGTTGGTAGGAAACACATCTAGAAAGTCTCTAACCACAGGAACAGACTCAGGAGACGAAGGGTCAGCACTAGCATCTCGGATATATGCTAGATAAGCTAAACACCCATGTGAAATCAACTTCCTAGATCAAATACAAGAGATGATCCCAGACATTGCATGGCTAAAAGAACCTTGCCACACAACCGGGGATACACCGGGCATGGCTATGGTAACGGTCTTGGCATAATAATCCAAAACTGCACGGTGAGGGGATAACCAGTCCATGCCCAGTATTTACATTAAAATCTAACATATCAAGGATCATCAAATCACCCCAAGTCTCTAAATCACCAACAGATATCACACAGGATCTTACAATCCGATCCACTACTAAAGAATCTCCTATTGGGGTCGAAACAAAAACAAGAACAGCTAATGGCTCACTAGCCAACCCCAAACAAGGCAGAAAGTAGGCAGATACATATGAATAAGTGGATCCAGGATCAAATAAAGCCTTAGCAGACTGATGGCATACAAAAATCGTACATGTAATCATGGCATCTGAGGCCTCTGCCTCCGGTCTCCCAAGGACTACGTAGAACTGACGATGACCTTCATCTGCCCGACCGCCATCCCTACCACCTGATCTGCCACGCAGAGCACCACCTCCATCCTGACCACCACCCCCTCTAGCTGGAGGCTAAACTGCTCGTAAGGGCTCGGTCGGCTGCCTTGTACCCTGTTGGGGGTAATCTCTAACAAAATAACCAATCACACCATAAGTAAAACAAGCCCCTGACGACCTACTCTGTCGGGATGAACCATCAGAACCTGTATGGCCACCACGGCCTAATGCCCCAGAAGCTGTACCCCTCGAAGACTAATCGTTAATAGCCCTGATAGCTGCTCTGACCCTGATCGAACTGGGTACTACCAGAAGTCTGAAGTGAAGCCTAAACTGGTCAGCTGGACTGACCCTGGTGCTGTTGTGGCTGATAACCCTGGCCCCATTGGCCTGAACCTCTACCACTATGCTTGGAACCATTGTAGCCACCCTGATGTCGAGGCCTCTTATCTCTGGCCCCCTGATCATGTCGTTGTAAATCCTCCATAGTACAGGCATAGTCTACAATAGCCTGAAATGACTGACCATCGGCAACCAATATCTCAATTGGCTGCCTAATCTCTGGACTCAAACCCCATACAAATCTGTGAATCCTATCTGCCTCGGTAGGAATGATCATAGCCCCAAATGGTGCTAGCTGATGAAAATGGGTCTTATACTCTGAGACAGTCTTAGAATCCTGCATAAGCTGAGTAAACTGCTCCTAGCGACGCTCACGATCACTCTGAGGCAGGAACCTTGCCATAAAGACATCATAAAACTCAGGCTAGGTCAAAGGAGGCAATGTAGAAGATCTGCAAGCAACCTGTGCCCTCCATCATAACTTCGTTAGACCCTCCAGCTGATACATACTGTAACCGACTCCGTGAGTCTCCAACAAACCTAGATGGTGTAGCACCTCTTCACATGTAGTAATAAAATCATTCATGTCTTGACCCGACGTACCAACAAACCTCGGTGGTGCCAATCATAAGAACCTACCCAAAGCCTTTTGCTCCCCATCTTTCATAGTTGGGCGAGGAGCAAGAGGTTGTGCAACTGAAGGGATTGGAACAACCTCGGCACAGGGAGCCGCAGTAGCAGGCTGTGCTCCTAACTCTGAAAACCCAGGGCTGACCCCTGAGTGGATGTTTGTGCTACCTCAGAAGGTCGCTATCCAATCATACCCAATAGTTGAATGAGTAAACCCCTAATATCCGAAGACTGAGTTGGGGCTGAAGCTGGCACAGACACTGGTGCTGGAACTGCTACTAGAGATGGCGGTACCTGGGCTGCCCCTGGATCCACATATTGTTGCTATTGAGTGAACTCTGGCTCGTAGTCATACTCAGGCTCTACCTAAACTCTAGCAACCCTAGCTGGTGCCGCTGCTCTAGGGAATCCACGACCCCTACCTCTACCCTTGCGACCACCCCGACCCCTAGCTGGAGTCGGAGGCACAGGGGAAGGAGGCTCTCTTCTGCCAAAAGCTAAAGATCTCGTACGAACCATCAGCGGAAGAGTGAACTAGAGTAAGTGATATTTCCAGAAACTTTCAAGGATACTACGCGCGATATAGAAACAAGAAAAGTCCAATTTTTAAGTAAGAGGCCGCTATAGCCTCCCGAAGATTGAGTACAGACATCTCCACCTTGATATGCAGGACTCTACTAGACATTGGCTTCTATACCGATGACACTGGTGAACCTAGGGCTCTGATACCAAGTTGTCACGACCCAATTTCTCGATTAGAACGATCAGTAATGGGCTACTATCTAACAAGCTAAGCGAAGAACAGTTTAAATAAGTGAAAGCAAGGGTACAAGATGAAGAAAGTAGATAACAGGAATAATATAAATGTAAAGCGGAAGCTAAACCAAAGCCAAAACCTGGTATCATAGCAAATAAGAGTCGAATCTACATAAGGAGTACAAGGGTCCAAAACAATATATATACAAAGCTGTCTCCGAGTAGAAATAGAGTACATAATCAAAAGACAAACTAAAAGTTAAGCTCCGATCGCCAGGAGCTCACCCTCAGTCCAGAATATCACAAAAACAGCACCTCGCATGAGTCTCCATGAGCTAACGGCGATGGCCCACACTAGGATTTGCACCAGAAGATGTAGAGTGTAGTTTGAGCACCAAATCCGAAGTATAAGGTACCCAGTAGGTATCATAGGCAGACTAGGCATATATATGATAAAAGTGTTGTAACAGATAGAATAGAAACAAGTAGTCACAGAAATTAACGAAAAGTACACAGGAACTACCCCAGAGGGAAGTCAACAGAACAACATACAAGGCTAACAAAAAGAATATATATATACGCAACAGGCACAGGTGTAAGCAAGAAATAACGCACCTGGGATCCTTTCAATAAAAATATATACATAATAAGTTTAAGAAATGGATGGTATACCGGTAACCTCAAGTACAAGGAAGGTAGAAGGAGAGTAAAGATAGGCATGCTTAAAAACAGGAATCAATAGCCCAACTAGCCATACCAATCTCAAATCCAACAAGTAACACTCAGTCGTATATAATCTTATAAGCATAAACGTAAGAAGGGGATAACACCGCGATAAAGTAACAAGAGACTACCTACAGTCCCCCAGCCGCTCATACAACCGAGGAACACAAACAAGTGAAAACAAACCCTTTGGCATCCCATACTACCAGAGCGTACAATCAACAAACAGAAAACAAGGGTGGAGCCTCAAACAATGAATGATATGATGCAAGAAGATCTCAGGTGAAATGGTATTTCTGTATGTACCCCCTTTGGTGACGATCGGGTATAGCAGGTGGGTTCCATGAAAGGACACTTCCCGTATACCTCTACTCCACCATATAACTTCCCTCTAGCACATGCAACCCAAAGCACCAGGCCTGGAGCGGCAAGGTCCATGGAGGTCCCGAACCACATACTAAAACTTCAGTATCAAAACATGTCATCCAGAAGCAAATATGAGTTCAAGATAGAGACACAGTCTAAAATATGCATGCCCAGACCCTGTCCAGGACTAAAGTAGTGAAAAGATGTCTCAAAAACCCCTCCAGGGGTGCTCGGGCATAATCGGGTCTAAAACAGTAGAAAGTCATCTCAGGTGCTCGGTCCGACCGAGACTAAAATCACCCCAAATCAGCAGAAAACTCACTAGCACCCCGACCCTGCCGAGTCTAGCATTAATAGAAAAACTAGTGATAGAAATCATAATATAACCTCCTCTTACCCCAAGAAGATTCACAAGTTAAATCAAACCATTTCCAATTCATTTCCATCAAAACCAGGCCCCCGAGGCCATGCAAATTTTAGAAAGACAACACTAGTAGGCCCGAAGACAAAACCGTAGTAAAACATGGATAAACCCTCTATATATGCATGGAAATGCATGATCAACACAAATAGCCGCCAAGCAGCTCACAATCAACCCATCGGCCCTGTGCAGGCTCCAAAGCTTCTCAGCAAGCATAACTAGCCTAGAAGGATATTTCTGTGTTCGTAACTCGCGGACATTCCCAATAACCCACCTTCTATGTTCCAGAGTCAATAAGGTCTCACAGGACCACAAGGGTGAATAAAACGTATCAAGCAAGTACTACTAATATTGGGGGAAGGAAAGTAGGTCAGACATGAATAAAGCTATCAAGGTCTGTGGTACCAACCTAATAAACCAACATAGGGATGCTATCTAGTACAATTTTATCCGATATATGCTAAATATAGGAGTTTAGACCGTAACCTACCAGTCATCTGACGACAGGCTGCAAGAACGATGATGTCCGGGGCCAAACTACTCCAAGAAGCTCTGAACAAGGATCAAACTAACAAAAACATAAATAACATGTTAAAATGAGTCTAATGATACCCATATTGCTACAATTATAGTTGGATTGAAATTCGGGTCAAATGCGGGCCCGCAGGACCTATAACCCGAAACCAAAAACAAAAAAGAGCACGGTGATCATCACGATGCCAAGAAGGCATGCTCCAAAATTGAGCATAATTTGCCAAGATAAGGGCGCTAAAACAGCCAGCTCAAGTTGGGGTTTTAAAGATGGAATTTCAGGAATAAAATCAGAAATTAGGCAAGAATTACTTACCACCAAGATGGAATTTAAGCCAAGGCGGATAAAGCTCCAACCCACGAACATGCTCGAGTTCAGGGGCAGAATCTACCACAAAAATCTAACTCGGGATGAGCAACAATGGTAGAATTTAGAGAAAGAACAAGAGAATTCAAGTGAGGAAGAAAGCTTACAAATAGGCGAAGAACTACGGAAAATCAGCGAACAACGATTCCCCAAGGTTTAGAACTGATATGGAGCAACTTGGAAAAGAGCTTAAGTGATTAGAGTTGGGAAGAGTTGAGCAAAGTGCTGGAAAAAAACAATGAGAGAAGTTCATATACTGTCACGGGTCCTTCATCGCGATCGTGACGGGACCCCTCGCGGTCGCGAGGACCACGCTGGCTAGACCATCGCGGTCCCGAAGTCTAGCCACGCGATTGCGAAGAACAAGGTGTCAGGCGCTTCATCGTGGTCGCGAAGGCAGTGTCTCACGATCGCGATAGAGGCTTGATGCCTGCACCTGCAACAGGAAAAAGTCTGCAACTTTCCAAAACTCGACGAGGCATTCCGGGCACAATCAGAAACCGATATTAAAAAATCAATAGAGCTAATAGAGTTAAAATGACGTTCCGGACTCAATGGAATCAACAAAACTTCCATACGAGGTTATTTTGGAGAAATGTTAACCCAAGTCAACGCTAACAAAAAGAAACTCAAAGGCTCGAAATGAGTCCGGCTTACCTGGAACCCAAACCAACAACCTTCCCAACCCAAACTCATCATTCCGGAGCTGATGGAATCTTCGAATTTCGAATCCAACACTCCGATCATAGAAAGTCACCCAAAGTTACACTTTTTACTCCAAATGGACTGAAAACAAATAAAACAACACAAAACCCACACTGAAAGTTCTCAGGCCTCAACTAAAGTTCCAACTAGACCAAACTCAATGCTTCGGAGCTAACGAAACTATTAGAATTCAATTCCGAGCATGTTAGCTAAGAATGTTGACTAAAATCAACGAAATTCTAAGTTAAAGCTCTAAAATAGGAAAAAGGGCAAAACAACCAAACGAATGACCAGGGCACCGAACTACCGGTCCCAGCAAGCCATAAATGACTTGGGGCCGCTACAGGAAGGCTCTAATAGTACAATGAATGTATAAACGCGAAGATGACCAGAAGGGTCATCACACTTAGACCAAAATTTAAGGCCCAAATAATTTAATAATAGTTCAATGATAGTTGAGGGATATGGAAATGTATTGCAAAATCTCTTCAAAATTTATTGTCAAAAAAATGAGGAGAGACAAAAATGAGTTAAGTTCTTAACCCAAAGAATGTTAGAGGGTTAATATAAGTGATAATTAATTATAAAATCAGAAAGCATTGCTACCGATAATTTAATTTACTAAAATTAACTTACCATTTTAAAGCCGATTTAAGTGGGGCAGATAGACTTTAAGTATTCTAGATGCTTATTAAGACTCGGAGAATATGGGGACGATCCATAAATGCCTCAAAAGGAGTGAGAAACATATCAAAATCCATGGTAAGACTGAAAAGCACTGCTATCGGTAAGCCACACATTAATATAAATAAAATGGTTTAAATCAGTTTTAAAATAAATCAAAAAGGCGAGAAATAAGCAGTTTTTTGTTAAGCTATTAATTAAACAATGATTATCCAAGAGTTAATCTAATCCATTTATAAATTAATAAAGTGACCGTGCTAGAACCATGGGACTCGAGGAATGCCTCACACCTTCCCCTCGGTCAATAAAATTCCTTACCTGGATTTCTAGTTTGCAGATAAATAAAGAGTCAATTTTCTTTTGATTAGGGCTTCAAAAGGTAACTTGGAACACCAAAACTCAATTCCAAGTGGCGACTCTGTTAAAATAAATAATCCCTTCTCAAAATGACACTTTAATTGAAAAAACCTTTTTCAAAACAACTCTCTTAGCAGGGTGTTAAAAAAAGGGGTGTGACAGCTCTGGCGACTCCGTTGGGGACTTACTAGAATTCGAGCTTTTATATTGACTTTTATTTGGCTTTGTTTTAGTTTTTTTTATCGATATTCTGTATGTTGGCCAATGTGCTATTTGTCGCTTATTTACCACTTTTATATTATTTGAATTATTATATAAATTGTCTTCTCTCCCATCTGAGTCTTCTGGAAGATACATTATATTCGAAGATGCGGTCTACACTCCCGAGCCTTGAGATACCAGAGATGCGACAACGCTCCTGGGAAGAATTTTATAGTTACACATGTTTTAGGATGGAAAGGATCAACAGTTATACCGGAAAGTGATGTGTCGGCATTCTACGGCATAATTGATGCCTTTAACTAAGAATAATCGCTAGTTTTCAAGCAACCTTTGTTGTTTTTGATGGTTTTTATGTTGAAATTGCAGGAAGAGTAGACAAAGATGGAAAAGGATGAAGAAGGCTAAAAAGTGATTCCACTGGATAAGGGTGACGGTTGGCATGACGAACTGTCACACCTGTGACAGACCGTCAGCCAACAATCAAGCCTAACAGCTACCAAAGGAACCACTGGATAACGATGATGGTTGGTGTGACGAACTGTCACATCTGTGACTGGCCGTCACAGCATTAGTCAAGCTGAGGTAGTTGGAGCATAGGCACTGGTTAAGAGAGACAGGAGTTGTGACGATCCATCATAGTTGTGACGTCCCATCACAGTAACCCATCAAGTTAAAGCAAGATGAGAGGATGACTGGTTAAGTGTGACGGTTCAGCTGCATACCATCACAAGCTCGATGAACCGTCAAAGCAAGCCATCATGATCAAAAGCGGGATTCTGAATCTATTTTTGGAACTTTATTTCCTAGGCTAATATAAATACCCAGTGTTAGGGTTATTTTGAGCATTCGACATCTGACAATTGTAACATCTTTTGAGCAAGTTTTTGAGCGTAGAAAAGAGGTGAAAACAATATTCTTGTCTTCTTCCTTGGGATTTTCACCATTGTTGCTTGGATTCTACGGAAGTTCAAAGAAAAGTTGTGATTTTATATTGTAAGAACATCCTCTTATCTTTATGTATACTATTGCTTCCTTCTTTCATTTTTCAAGCATGAGTGGCTAAACTCCCACAACTAGGGTTGTGGGAGCCATGGCAAAAGTGACTATATAGATTTCGGGTAACGTTGGGTTTAATTTGTATGTCCTTCACGTTGTTAATCTTGTGTTTTTGACATTTTCTAATAGTTGCAAACATTAGAACATGCCTACGTTTAATTTTCTTGAACTAAGAGATTAAAACCGGGTAAATTAGATTAACAATGAGGATTCGAGACTCTTAACTCTCGTCTAATGGTTAATGCTTTAGTAAGATTAATCTACTTGAGGTTTTGGTTGAAATGGGTAATTTTATCCTTTCAAGCTCAAAAGAATTAGAAAGGAAAGGCATCTATTTGGTTGAGAAACACTTAGACGCAAACATGAATTCAATCGCTTCATGATAGACATATAGAAAGAACCCGACTAAGCTCTTAATCGAATTCGTTACGGTGCCATGGTGAACACTTCCCTAGTTCACTTCCCATATTCATTCTTAAACTCGTGAAACTCGTTGATTGTCATTTAGCTTGTTTGAAATTTGATAAATACAACCCCCCCCCAAATTACCGGAAACTATCGATTACTAGTCAACTAAGTTACTAACAACTCAATTTGCACCTTATTCCCTGTGGGATCGACCCCAACCTTGGTTGGGTTCTATATTTGGCAACGACCGCTTACGCTTTTTAAATGAGGTGTAATTTGGGCATATCAAATTTTAGCGCCGTTGCCGAGGCATACGGTCGTTCATTAAGTCCGGTGTGTTTGGTTGACTTTTAGTCATACTTTCCTGACTTACTTTTATTTGTTGTTTTTGATTGCTACAGGGTACAGAGTTCTGCATGCCAAGTACCCGACGCTTGGGTGAACCTATATTACCTTACGACCATGAGCTTGCAAGAACATTAAGGAAAAATATGAATGCACAACAACAAGAGGCAGCAGGACTCGCTGCAGCCAAGCATGCCCAACAACACTTGAATACCGATGATATTGAGGATGATGTTAGGTTGGATGATGATGTTGTAGTGGGTGATAGCAGACCGGCGGATAATGTTAAAAATAATGCTCCCGCCGATCAAAGGACACATCAGAGAGGTAGAGGTCGACAACAGCCCAAGCAAGTTGCTTGGGATGATGATGATGACATTGACTTGGATGGAGTTGGCGCTACAGGTGCCATTGTTCTTCCTCCATTAGCGTCGGGTGGCCAAGTTTAACATCACCAACACGATGATCTAGTTATTGAATTTGAAAGAGGTGTTTCATGGTGTGGCTGGTGATGACCCTAACAGGCACCTAATGAATTTTGTGGGGATCTGCAAGTCGTTTGAACTGCCGGGAGTGAGCCAGACGGCTATCAGGCTTAGGTTGTTCCCATTGTATCTGTCTGATGAGGTAGCACTATGGCTGACAGAGCTAACGCCAGATTCTATAACAACCTGGGGAGAGTTGAAAGGAGCTTTCCTAGAAAGGTTCTTTCCTCCCTCCAGGATAATACAGTTGAGGGACGAGATTAGCAATTTCAGGCAACAACCTCATGAGGCCCTACATGAAACTTGGCTGCAGTTCAAGAAAAAGTTGACTCAATGCCCAGATCACCAATTGATAGAAAACATTTTGATGCATACCTTTTACAGAGTGCTGAATTTGGCTACCAAGCCGACACTTGATAATGTTGCAGGTAGAGTATTTATGGGATGCACTTTTATTGAGGCCACAGCTATTCTGTACCGGCTCACCAAAACAAACAGATCCTGGCATACATGTGATATAGAGGTAGCTGCTAGCACTTATGCGGTTGGCATATCAGCGGAGCAGCGCATGAAGGAGGAAGAAAGGGACCAAGACATGGCCCATATGAAGACGCAGATGGACTTGCTGACAAAACATTTGTTGTCAGGAGGTATTGAGAAAGTGAAAGTTGTGAGTTCTCAAGGTAGAGAAGCTGAGTCAGAGTCTGATGAGAAGGCTAATTATTTAGGGGGTTTCCAGGCAAATGGCCAAGAAAACCAAGGTCAGAATTATCAGAAGGATAATTATTATGAAAAAGCTGGCTACAGAGATCGTGATCATGGAAACTGGAAGAATAAAGCTGATAGAGGTGGGTTGTATGTACCACCTGGAAATTGGGAAAGAGCCAGTAATGAGACAGGGACGTCCAAACTTGAAAATATGATGGCTAAGATGTTGTTGAAGGTAGAATCTACTGACTCCGGGGTAAAGGAGATGAGGACCAAATTATCCTCAATGATTCAGTTGGTGGATTCACATTCCACCTCAATCAAATAGTTAGAGCAATAAATGAGTCAAATCTCGGCGTCTCTAAATCAAAAGAAGACTAGTACATTACCGAGTGACACCATACAAAACTCGAGGAATGACGGGAGTTATATGGTGATCACTACGAGAAGTGGTAAAACATTATCGAAATCGCATCCGGTAATTCAGAAGCAGAAAGATGATATTGATAAGGATGAGTTGATTGAGGATGAGAAGGTGGTCGATGAGGGTATGGGTGTATCTGTTGAAAAACCACTGTGGTAGAGGGTGCTACTCAAGTGCTCACGGAGAAGAGCAAGGAAGTTGAAAAACTTCCAAAACTAATGCCAAAGATTCCTCCTCCTTTCCCTCATAGGATTAAGAAGAAGGTGGAAGATGGAAAATTCCACAAGTTTATAACTATGCTCAAGCAGATCTCTGTGAATATCCCTCTGGTGGATGCGCTTGAACAAATGCCCGATTATGCCAAGTTCATGAAGTACTTGATCACAAAGAAGAGGTCGGTGAGTTTCGAATTGGAAGACAACCTCCACCATTGCAGCACCATCTTATCAAGGTCGCTAGTCTAAAAGAAAGAAGACTCGGGTGCCTTTACTATTCCTTGCACCATCGGGGAGTTTTATTTTGCAAAGGCACTTTGCGACTTCGGGGCTAGCATAAACTTGATGTTGCTGGCTATTTACCAACAGTTGCACTTGGGAGCCCCCAAACCAACTACTATGAGGCTACTAATGGTTGAAAGATCGGTTAAGCGACCAGTTGGTATTTTGTATGACGTACTTGTGAAGGTGGGAAAGTTCATATTTTTGGCAGACTTTGTGATTTTGGATTGCGAGGTGGACTTTGAAGTCCCCATTATTTTGGGATAACCCTTCTTAGCAACCGGAAGAGTATTAATGGATATGGAGAGCAACGAGATGACTTTCAGGTTGAACGAGGAAACAGTAAAGTTCAATGTGTGCAAGTCGATGAAGCAACTGAGGGACATGAGTGTCATCTCGGTTATTGATGTTATTGTTGAATCTAATGTGGTAGTATCCATTGAGGAGAGATTTGCTATAGAGACTTTGGCAGCAGTTATGATGAACTTCGATGGTGATGACATCGAAGATTATGAAGAAACTGTAAATGCTCTAGTTGAAATGGGGTCATATTCTTACGCCCCAAAGAAATTGGATCTTGACTTGAAGAATTGGCCTACACCTCTTGCAAAGCTTTCTATTGAAGAGGCACCAGTTTTAGATTTGAAAGAGTTGCCGGGCTATCTGAGGTATGCATTTTTGGGTGATAATAACACCCTAATGGTGATCATTGCAGTAGATCTTGTAGAAGGGTAGGGTGAACCCTTATTGTCCATATTGCGGAGGTACAAGAGAGCTATCGGCTGGACCATTGCGTATATAATTGGCATCCCACCAGGTATCTGTACTCATAAGATATAGTTGGAAGAATATTGCACCCCCACCATAAAGCATCAGCGAAGGCTAAATCCACCGATGCAGAGAAGGCACCCATTGATAGAGATTCAATCCAATGAGAAATTGAGGGTGCCCGGAAACACTACCTTGACGGTCTTATCCCAACAAAGTCGAGGAGCCACAAAAGACCGATAGCTAAGGAAGTACAAATCATCACCACAGATTTACCAGAGTACCCGGTTCTTCAGACACAATTTCAGAGGTATCGGTTAGAGTGGATGAGCACGCCTCTAGGAATCTACTACCCAGCTTTGGTATGTGAGTTCTATGCCAACTATTTGGCATTTCTAGAAAGCAAAGTTGAAAAGGGAACGGGAGTTAAAACCGCACCAAGGCAGGACATGGTTCCAGTTCGGGGAAAAAAAGTTGACATCTCCCGAGAAACAATCAACAGGGTCCTCTTTGGCCTGGAATACATCCCTCCACCCGACATGCCTGAATTTTATGACAAGATTGGCACGTCACACAATCAAAGACCATGGTTAGATCAAATATTGACTGAAGGCTCACCGTCATGGCTAAACCCAAGGGAACGGATATCAAAGCAATCACTGAGCTTCATAGCAAAATTCTGGTGGACCGTGGTATGACTCAAACTTTTTCCTACGGGTGGAGATGCTCATCTGGATGAGGGAAAAGCCATTCTGGTAGCAAGTTTGATAGCCGGGTACGCCATCAACTTTGGGATGATAATTGCAGATGAGATGCAGACCAGGGCCATAAAAATCACGTCTTCATTATTGTTCCCAAGTCTAGTTACTGAGTTGTGCAAGCTCGCGGGTGTGCCAATAATGGGTGGTATCGATGAACAAGTGAGAGCATCATCCAAATAGAACAGCGACAAACCAAGGGATGATACTAAATTTGACTTGAGGGTCCATAAGCCACAGGTTTTTGAGGAACCAACCCCGACCACATCTGAGGCAACTGATACTCCATCCGACACAGAGTTACCCCTTGCTATTTTTGATCCTCGAACTGCACAAACCACTAGAGCTATGGCTAAAAGCTCTAGGACCGCCTCGAGGCCTCCCCTACCACCAGAATATCATATGAATCCTCGGAATTTTGAAACAATGGTGCAAAAGCAAAAGCAGATTGACAAGCAGATTTTAGCTTCGACTGACTTGTTCAATCCCACCATTGATGAGGCAATTCGGGAGGCACTGAAGCCGTATGAGGGGCAACGTGCCCGGGTTGATGCGATGGAAACTTGGATGGATGCTAGACTAAATTAAATGAGCATCCAAGACCTAGCAAGATTCGATGCTGAGCTGAAGAAGATAAAGGATGACATTACTGCTCTCAAGCAAGAGAAAGCCCCCTATGACGAGACTTCAGACTTCATCGACTTGTCCTGTACAAAAGATAGCCGATGTTCTTAGGCTCATAGAGCAGTCTCTTGCAGCCATTTCTAGACCAATAGCCAAAGCAGATGGGCAGGGAGGCCTGCAAAGGGGTAGGCAAACCATTCCTGGTAGAGCTGGGAAGGTAGGAACCTATGATGGTGGTTGTTAACCTTAGGCAAGCACGCGGGTTGTACCGGTCAGCTTTGAGCTGTCGAGTGACGATTGGCCGAGGGGACTTCCATCATGTAGAAATGTTCCTAACTCCTAACCTCTAGACTGAAACTTCACCTGAAAGCAAGGCTTGAGAGCAAAGGAACCCGCGCATTACACTACCAATCCTTGGGCGGACGAAGTTGCCATGATAGTGGACTTGATGGGTTGACCGTTGAGAATTGATAAACCACAAGCAGGTGAGAGTGGTGTGAAAAGGTTGAAGAAGAGAGGGCATAAAAAAAATCGTCAGAGGAGACAGATTTAGAGACTGTAAAGCATCGGTCTATTCTAGACGAGCAGCTGCGACAGGAGAGAGTACGTGCCCAAGCAGGTGGGGCATCCTCTAGTGTAGTACCGGAGCCCGGAGAGACTCCGATTGTTGATGAGTTGGATACGCCGGCCGACACTAGCGTCACTGTTCTAGACCCCAAAGCTTAGGCTTCGTAGTTATCCCTATCCATTTATTCTGTGTATCTGATTTGATTAGCATTGAGGACAATTCTAGGTTCTTTTGTTGAGGGTAGGGGTATCACCACCGAAGGTTTTTGTTGCCGTGTTTATTTTCCTTTAGTGTTCTATCTAGTAGAACTGGCATGTTTAGGTTATTTTTCAAAATTGTATTTGTGTGGTGTGCAGCAAGCATGGTTGTTGATGGTTGAAATAAAAAAGATCTCCCTCCGAAACAGTTGGTTTTTGTACTTGTGTGTTGAAAAATTAACTGTTAAGGATCCTTAAATATCTTTGTATGCATGTGATAAGAATGATCTTGTTTAGGCTGAACTGTTGTTTCAATAGTTGGTAGTGGTATGGTTTCCTGATGCAAAGTGTGTGTGAGATTTTTGTTATAAATTCTTACTCTGTGCATGCATCTAGAACTTGCCCGGTCTATTTTGTTAAGATTGGAAGTTAGTTTCTTAGGAAAGGATCACAGGCCCTTTTTGTGTGTAGTCCACTTAGCCCATAAGACCTTCCAAATGTAAATGATCCCTTTGATCCATGTTTGAGCCATAATTGACCCTATTCTTTCTATACCATGTCACCGTCCCTTTTTAATCTTGGAATCCCTATTTTGGCCCGGTCCTTCCTTGGACATCGTGCACCTCAACTCAGGCAATCAACCTAAGTTGAGGGTGGCTACTATAGCAGTAAATGATAAGAGGAAAAATGGAAGGGAAAAGATTGCTTGTGGATAGAATGGAAAAATTGTGGGTGTGTGCCTAAGGAAAAAAAAGAAAGAAAAAGAAAAGAAAAAGAAATGAAAAAGAATTGTCAAAATAAAGAGGCCTCATCTGTTGCTAGAAAGAAGGAAATAAAAGGCAAATAAGGTTGGAGGAAGATAAGCTTAGTGGAAATAGTAGGTCAACGATTCAAAGAAGGGCTTAGTCACTAATCCCTAGATGTATCCTACCTACACCCGAAGCCTCATTACAAGCCTTAACAAGTCCTGTAGTGATCCTGAGCAATTTTCTGAACAATTGAAATAGAATAGTAAGGGCAAGCCTATGGCATAGCATGTGCACTGTTTGAAATCATTTGTGAGTGTGAGTGTCTTGCTTAGTGATGTGCCGGTATTCTACGGCACATTTGACGCCTTTAACTAAGAATACTCGCAAGTTTTTGAGCAACCTTTTGTGGTTTTTGATGTTTTTATGTTGTAATTGCAGAAAATGGAGACAAAGATAGAAAGGAAGTAAAAAATACTCAAAGCTAAGTAACACAGGTTAGGATTGACGGAGGGCCTGACGGCTCGTCACACGGGTGACTGACCGTCAGGGGAGCCACCAAACCTGGCAGCAGCTAAAGGAGGCACTGGATAGTGGCGACGGTTGGCATGACGGCCCGTCACACCCGTGACTGACCGTCAGCCAAGCCGTCAAACTAGAGCTAATGGAGATCATGCACTGGATAGTGGCGACGGGTGGCGTGACGGGCCGTCACACCTGTGACTGACCGTCAGCCAAGCCGTCAAGTTAGAGCTAATGGAGATCATGCACTAGATAGTGGTGACGGCTTGGAGTGACGGCCAGTCTCATGGGTGACGGTCCGTCAGGCGACCCGTCAACACGAAGCGGGACTCCGAAAATTCTATTTTTGGACTTTATTTCCTAGATTGCTATAAATACCCAGTGTTAGGATTATTTTAATATTCATTAACTAATATTTTTCAGACGCTTTGAACGAGTTTTGAGAGGAGAAAACATGACACAAACTCATTTTTCTACCTCTTCTTCCATTGTTCTTGGGATTTTCACCATTGGTGCTGGGATTCTACGAAGTTCAAAGTAAAGTACTAATTTTCTATTGTAAGAATTCTTTCTTCTCATATGAATACTAGTATTTATTTACTTCGTTTGGCTAGTATGAGTGGCTAAACTCCCCACAACTAGGGTTGTGGGATCCATGGCAAGAGTAACAACGTAGATTCCGGGTAGCATTGGGTTCACTTTATATGTTGTCACGTCGTTAATCATTCATTATTAATGTTTTCTAGTGGTTGCAAACATTAGGACATGCCTAGGTTTAATTTGCTTGAGCTAAGACATTAAAACTGGGAAATTTGATTAACTACGAGGATTCGAGACTACCAACTCTCGTCTTATGATTAATGTTGTAACTAGATTAATCTACTTGATGTTTAGGATTGAAATAAGAAAGTTCACCTTTTCAAGTTCGAGAGAATTGAGAAGGAAATTCGTCTATTTGGTTGAGAAACGTTTAGATGATACCATTAATTCAACCACATCGTGATATGCATATAGAAAGAACCCGGTTAAGCTTGAGTCAAAACGGTTACGACACCATGGTGAACACTTCCCTAGTTCAGTCTCATATTGATTATTACTCGTTGAAACTCGTACATTATTATTTGCATTGTTCAAATATTGATCACACAACCCCCCCCCCCATTTACCGGAAACTATTGATTACTAGTCAACTAAGTCACTAATGACTTAATTTGCACCTTATTCCCTGTGGGATCGACTCCAACCTCTGTTGGGTTCTATATTTGACGACGACCACTTACGCTTCTTAATTTGGAGTCGTAATTTGGGCGTATCACTTAGTCCCAAAATTCTGTGTGTGGGACTTCCTTGTAGTAAGGGCATCGGGATTTTGATATCACTCATTGATTGTTGGGATGGCGGTTTGTGCATATGTAGAGTACTCTTTCACATCGAAATGACATTCTTGGATCCTAGCGAGTTAGCTTTTCAAAACACTACCGGGGGAGTTTGGTTTGGATTGCTTGTAACATTGATTGGCCATGTATTGCTAGAAACATATTGTATATTTTCTTAGTTAAGTCATCCTTTTTGTTTGTGTTATTATGTTGCTTGAGGACAAGCGAACATTTTAAGTTGAGGGTGTTGATGTGCCGGTATTCTACGGCACAATTGATGCCTTTAACTAAGAATAATCGCGAGTTTTCAAGAAACCTTTGTTGTTTTTGATGGTTTTTATGTTGAAATTGCAGGAATAGTAGACAAAGATGGAAAAGGATGAAGAAGGCAAAAAAGTGATTCCACTGGATAAGGTGACGGTTGGCATGACTAACCGTCACACATGTGACGGACCGTCAGCCAAACCGTCAAGCCTAGAAGCTACCAAGAAACCACTGGATAATGATGACGGTTGGTGTGATGAACTGTCACACCTGTGACTGGCTATCACAGCAACCATCAAGCTAAAGGCAGTTGGAGCATAGGCACTGGTTAAGAGCGATGGGAGTTGTGACGATCTGTCATAGCTGTGACGTCCCATCACAGCAACCCATCAAGTTAAAGCAGGATGAGAGGATCACTGGTTAAGAGTGACGGTTCAGCTGACGAACCATCACAAGCTTGACGAACCGTCAAAGCAAGCCGTCAAGATCAAAAGCGGGATTCCGAATTTATTTTTGAAACTTTATTTCCTAGGCTAATATAAATACCCAGTGTTAGGGTTATTTTGAGCATTCGATATCTGACAATTGTAACATCTCTTGAGCGAGTTTTTGAGCATAGAAAAGAGGGAAAAACAATATTCTTGTCTTCTTCCTTGGGATTTTCACCATTGTTGCTTGGATTCTACGGAAGTTCAAAGAAAATTTGTGATTTTATATTGTAAGAACATCCTCTTATCTTTATGAATACTATTGCTTCCTTCTTTCGTTTTTCAAGCATGAGTGGCTAAACTCCCACAACTAGGGTTGTGAGAGACATGGCAAAAGTGACGATATAGATTCCGGGTAACGTTGGGTTTAATTTGTATGTCGTTCACGTTGTTAATCTTGTGTTTTTGACATTTTCTAATGGTTGAAAACATTAGAACATGCCTAGGTTTAATTTGCTTGAACTAAGAGATTAAAACTGGGTAAATTAGATTAACAACAAGGATTTGGGACTCTTAACTCTTGTCTAATGATTAATTCTTTAGTAAGATTAATCTACTTGAGGTTTTGGTTGAAATGGGTAATTTTATCTTTTCAAGTTCGAGAGAATTGGAAAGGAAATGCGTATTTGGTTTAGAAACGCTTAGACGCAAACATGAATTCAATCGCTTTGTGATAGACATATGGAAAGAACCCGACAAAGCTCTTAATCGAATTCGTTACGATGCCATGGTGAACACTTCCCTAGTTCACTTCCCATATTCATTCTTAAACTCGTGAAACTCATTGATTGTCATTTAACTTGTTTGAAATTTGATAAATACAAACCCCCTCCCCCAAATTACAAAAAACTATCGATTACTAGTTGACTAAGTTACTAACGACTTAATTTGCACCTTATTCCCTGTGGGATCGACCCCAACCTTGGTTGGGTTCTATATTTGACAACGACCGCTTATGCATCTTAACTGAGGTGTAATTTGAGCGTATCAGAAAGCCCTGCTACCGATATGTTGTCCCTGCCCGACTCGAGTTGTCCTCATTTTACAGTCAGTCTAGATACTTTTCTCCATCAGATTTAACCTTAGTAGAACTGAAATGCAGACTGGAATCCCTATTAGGCTCCGCTTTATTTGCATCATATGCATTTGCTTAGTAGGGCTCGACACAGGGGTCGAGTCCGTCTAGGACAGGTACCCTATTTTGAGACCATTATGTATATTTTATGTGCTATTTGTTACATTACAGGAAGGGTTATATTAAATGTTGATCGACTTTAAGATGAATTCATTAACCTAAGAGCGAGCTTAATTTACTTTTGATTTTTGTCAAATATATTTTTATTTATTATTTTTATTATGGTCAAAATCATTTTATTCTTATATAAAATTCAAAAAAAAAAGATAAAAGAATAATAATATATTTTTATCATAAAATTCAAAAAAAAAAGATAAAAGAATAATAATATATTTTTATCATAGTGTCTAATTATTTTTATCGAGATAATTTGAAATCTTCTACGAAATTATCAAGGGTAGACACTATATTGTGTCTAATTATTTGTGTTCATTTTTAAAAAAAAAGAAAATAAAATATCTTTCAAATATTTAATTTTTCTAGAGTGTCATAGAGCCCATTTTTGCAAAATAAGTTTAATTTTATCAATGTCTTACTCCAGTTCATTATTCTTGTTTAAGCAAATTGATCATCAAGAGTTGTTCTAGTCTAAACGCTACAAAGAATTTGTCTTTACTCTAAGATATTTTAGAAGGACCTAGTAATGTCTTGTCAATTTTTTTTTTATTTCTCTTCATGTTTGTCTTTAAATTGAATGTCACTTTTATTTCTATTTTTCAAAAAAAAAAATTGAGTTCGTTTTATCTAAATTTTTGAGGTGTCAAATTTTGTTTATCAATTAGAGCCTAGATAAATCTTAATTTTTTTCGTCATCATCCTATAGGGACAATATGAATACAGTAGGAAAAGCTGACAAGAGGCCATGAGATGATCTATCACCCCGATTCATGATATTAGATAAGTCTCCAGTAATTTTGCGGGCATGGTATAAAAATATGGGAAATCACGAAAAAAGAGTAGTGTTCAATGGTTGGGATTTCTACGGAGCCTCTTGTATGTTAAGCCACAGAGAGATTTGATAGAGGCATTAGTCATTTTTTGAGATCCGTTGAATAATGTATTCCATTTTGCGGATTTTGAACTCACCCCTACTCTGGAAGAAATAGCAACATTTGTGGGAAAAGGTATAAATCTTCACCGAGGAGATCCTATGATACCAAAACATGTAAGTGGTGAGAGGTTTTTGAAATTGTTGCATATTAATGAAGCATATATTGGTGGTTACCTTAATAACGAATGGGTTCATTTGGAATTTCTTTACAAAAGGTATGGCCAAAGAGATGGATTCGAGATGTATGGAGAACAACTCGACAATAATGTGTGTCGTAGCACTTGGGAAAAGCACAGTTATGAAGCCTTTGTTGTAGCTTTTTTGGGAATTATGGTGTTCCCAAAAAGGGGAGGAAAGATCAATATAAAGTTGGAAGCATTCGTTGTAGCTTTTGAAAAGAAGCATAACATCACCATTGTGCCCATGATTCTAGCAGATATTTACCGCGCCTTGACAATGTGCTAAAATGGAGCAGACTATTTTGAGGGATGTAATATTTTATTACAGATTTGGATACTTGAGCATGTTCGTTATCACCCCTATATGGTGGATTTCAAAGTTGAATAGAATGATTACATCAAGGGCCATAAGGGTAGAATTAAAGATCAAAAATTTCCGGAAGGAATTGGAGCCTAGGAAAAGTACCTCGAGGAATTGACTGCTGATAAAATTGTGTGGAACTATGACTGGTTCCCCTCAGAAGAGGTGATATATATATCTTCCTTTCAGCCATTCATCATCCTGATGGGACTTTGAGGTGTCCAGCCTTACGTACCACTCAGAGTCATGAGACAATTTGGCCGATGCTAGTATCTACCTCCAATTGAAGATATGCAAGGATTCATGTATGATTTCCACCCAAACATCCCTCTAAGAAGTTCTGAAATCTTTAAGATTTGGGGAGGATGTGTACTCTCAAGCACTGACGACATGGTGGAGGACCTTAGCAAAGGTGAGGTGGACTACTGGTACTTACAATGGGTTCATGATCAGCCCCCTCTTAGAGTCATGCCAGAAAGGTTAGCAATGGGAGAAATAGACCGAGAAGTAGAAATGGAGGTTAGAATCAAGCAAGCTCGAGGCTTTCACGACCTAATTTCTCGATCATGATGGCACCTACAACCTCCCAGTAGGCGAACCAATCCCCGTAGCCCAGAATGGTTAGTAATGGTCTACCTTCTAACAGTTTAAGCGAAAGAGCAGGTAAAATAGCGGAAGCAAGGGAACAAGATAAAGAAATTAGATAACAAGGATAACATATATGAAAAGCGGAAACTAAACCAACCCAAAACCTGTTATCATAGCGTATAGAAGCCAGAACTACATAAGGAGTACAAGGTTCCAAAAGAAATATACATATACACAAGCTGTCTCCGAGTAGTGATCTAGTATAAAATATACAAAAGATAAACTAAGTCAAGCTCTGAACGTCAAGAGCTCACCCTCAGCCTGGATGGTCCAAAAATAGCACCCCGTACGAGTCTCCGGTGCTCTATCGGTGATGGCCCACACTAGGATCTGCATCAGAAGATGCAGAAGGTAGGTTGAGCACCAAATGCGAAGTATAAGGTACCCAGTAGGTATCATAGGAAGACTGGGCATATATAAAGTAAAAGAGCAATAGCAGACAGGGTAGAAACAAACAGTCACAAAAATCAACCAAAACGTACACAGGAACTAGACCAGAGGGAATACAACAGAAGGCAACATACAAGGCTAGCAAATAGAATATATACACACAACAGGCACAGGTAAAAGTAAGGACGACGCACCTGGGATCCTCGCAAAATAGTATATATGTAAATAAGTTCTAACAATGGGCGGTATACCGGTAACCTCAAGTATAAGGAAATGGGAGAGAAGATTAAAGGTGGACATGCTCGACATACAGGAGTTAATACCCAATCTAGTCATACAAACTCAATCCAGGAACTCACAACCTTACAGTAATCATACTTATACTCGACCGTAACAGGGAACAATATCGGAATAAAGTAACAAGAGTCTACCTACAGTCCCTCGGCCGCCCATACAATCGAGGAATGCAATCAAGTAAAAACAAACCCTCCGACATCCCATACTACCGGAGCATACAATCAACACACAGCAAGCAAGGGTGGTATCTCAAACAATGAATGATATGATGCATTAAAACCTCAGGGTGAAATAGAACCTCTGTATGTACCTCCTCCGGTGCCGATCGGGCCCAGCAGGCAGGTTCCATAGAAGGACACAACCCATATACCTCTACTCCACCGTATACCCTTCCTCCCTACACACACAGCCCAAAGCCTCAGGCCCAGAGCGGCAAGTTCCATGGAGGTCCCGAACCCCGTACTAAAACTCAGAATCAAAATGTGTCCTCCGAAATCGAGTACGGGTTCAAGGCAGTGGCTAAGTTTCAAATATGCATGCCTAGACCCTGTTTAGGACTAAAATAGTAAAAAAAAGATGTCTCAAAAACCTTTTCAAGGGTGCCCAGGCACAACCGGGTCCAAAACAGTAGTAAAAACATCTCAGATGCTCGACCCGACCGAGCCTGATATCATTTCAAATCAGTAATGAAACTCAGCTAGCACTCCGACCCGGTCGAGTCTAGCAATAGTAGTAAATCATGATAAAACCATATCTTTAACCTTCTTTTACCCCTAGAAGATCCACGTACCAAGTCAAATCATTTCCTAATCCAATTTCATTAAAAATGGGCCACCGAGGTCATGCAAGGTTTAGAAAATCAGTTTTCGTAGGCCTGAAGCCAAAAACCATAATAAAACGTGGAAAAACCTCTTTATATGCATGGAAATGATATGATCAACCCAAATAGCTTCCTGGTAGCTCATAATCAACCTAACAGCCCTACACAGGCTCTGAAGCTACTCAGCAAGCATAACCAACCTAGAAGGATATTTCTATATTTGGGACTCGCGGACATTCCCAATAATCCCACCTTCTATGTTCCAGAGTCAACAAGACCTCACAGGGTCATAAGGGTAATAAATATATCAACTAATAGGAATACTAGACACAACGGAGGAAAGAAATAGGATGAATATTGGAAAAGCGGTAAAGGTTTGTGGTACCAACCTAATAACCCAACCCAAGGATGCCAACTAGTACAATTTTACCCGATATATGCGAAGTCTAGGGAGTTAAGCCGTAACCTACTTGTCGTCCGATGACAAGCTCGGGAATGATGATATCCTAGGCTGAGCTGCTCTGAGAAGCTCCGAACGAGAACCAAACTATCAAATTCATGAAAAAAATATTAAGACGAGTCTAACGATACCCATATTGCTACAATTGTAGCCGGGTCAATATCCGGGTAAAAAGCGGTCCCACAGGACTCGCAACCCAAAACCAAAAATTAAAAGAACCACGACGATTCCAACGTTGCCAAGAAGGAATGCTCCAAATTTGAGCACAATTGGACAAGGGAAAGGCACCAAAACAGCCCGCCCAAGTTGGGGATTAAAGAATGGAAATTTCAAAAATAAAAATGGAAATTGTGCAAGAATTACTTACCACAAAGATGGAATTTCAAACCGAGACGGACAATCCTTTACTTCCACGAAGTATGAACGAGGTAGGGGCAGCCACTACCTAAGAATTTTCAAGCTTTGGTAGGAGCAATAATGGAGGAAATTAAGAATATTCAAGGGAAGCTAAAAGGATAAGTGGGGAAGATGACTTACCAAGAATCGAAAAAACACAGAAAATCCACAAGCAATTGATTCCTCAAGGATTAGAAATGATCAAGAGAAATTTTGGTAGAGAGAAAAATGAGTTTAGAGTGAGAAAAGTGAGGAGAAGTGGCTGGAAAAAATGAATTTCCAGCTATTTATAGTTGCTGACCGCAGCTGATTTTCTGCAATTTTAAAAAAAAACTCGACAGGGCATTCCATGCTATTAGAGTGGAAATGACGTTCCGAACTCAACGGAATCGATGAAACTTCCATACGAGGTCGTTTCGGAGAAATGTTGACCCAAGTCAACACTAATAAAAAGGAACTCAAAGGCTCGAAATGAGTCTGACTCACCCGAAACCCGAACCAACCATCTTCCTAGCCCAAACTCAACATTCCGGAGTTGATGGAATCGTTGGATTTCAAATCCGACACTCCGATCATCGAAAGTCACCTGAAGTTACACTTTTCAGCTCTAAATGGCCTGAAAACTGAGAAAATAACACAAACCCCACACCGGACGTTCTCAGGCCTCAACTAAAGGTCCAACTAGACCAAACTCATCGCTCCTAAGCTAAAGGAACTGTCAAAATTCAATTTCGAGCATGTTAGCTCAGAATGTTGACTAAAGTCAATGATATACTAAGTTTAAAGCTCTAAAATAGAAGAACAGCTAAAATGACCAAACGAACGACCAGGGCACCAAACTACCGGTCCCAGCAAGCCATAAATGACTTGGGGCCGCTACAGGAAGGCTCTAAGAGTGCAATGAATGCAAAAACGCGAATATGACCGGAAGGGTCATCACAACATCCACTACTAAAAAGACTTTCGTCCTCGAAAGTCAAGAAGAAGGAAGTACCTGAAGGCTCGAAAAACTGTGGATACTGAGCACACAACTCACTCTCGGTCTCCCAAGTAGCCTCCTCGATCGGATGATGCCTCCCCTGCACTTTCACAACCAAAATCTCCATAGATCTCAACCTCTTGATATCTTTGGCCAGAAAAGCTATCGTCTCCTCAACAAATGATAAACTCTCATCCAACTGAACTGAATCCCAAGGCAACACATGAGACTCATCAGGCACATACCGGCGCAACATCGAAACATGGAAAACTGGGTGAATAGATGAAAACATTAGAGGCAAGGCTAACATATATTCAACACTACCAACCCTCTATAGAATCTAAAATGGCCGAATAGACCTGGGCCTAACCTTCCCCTGCCAACCAAATATCATCATTCCCTTCATGGGCGATACTCGGAGGAAAACCAGATCACCAACACTGAACTCCAAGGCACGAAGTCTACGATCAGCGTAGCTATTCTGCCTACTCTGGGCTTCTCTAAGTCTGTCCTAGATCAAACGGACTCGATCTAAGGAATCTCTATTTAAATCTGTACCCTGCAGTCCGGACTCTAACCCATCAAACAAACCAATGGGCGATCTGCAATGCCTACCATACAAAGCCTAGAAAAAGGTGCCATGCCAATGCTCAAATGAAAGCTATTATTATATGCAAACTCATCCAATGGCACAAACTGATCCCATGATCCTCCAAAGTCAAGAACACAAGCCTGAAGCATGTCCTCTAGGACCTGAATAATCCTCTCGGACTGGACATCTGTCTGAGGGTGGAAATCAGTACTAAGCTGAACCTCCATACCCAAATCCCTCTGTATAGCTCTCTAGAACTAAGATGTGAACTGAGTGTCGCTATCTGAAATGATAGAAGTTGGGACCCGGTGCAACCGTACAATCTCACGAATGTAGATCTGAGCTAACCTCTCTGCTCCGTAGGAAGTCTAAACTGGCAAGAAATGTGCTGACTTAGTCAGCCTATCAACGATCACCCAAATGGAGTCAAAACCCCGAGTAGTACGAAGCAAACCAACAACAAAGTCCATAGTAATACCTTCCCACTTCCATTCAGGAATGGGAAGTCATTGTATCAAACCACCCAGTCTCATGTGCTCGAACTTCACCTGTTAACAGTTTAAGCACCAAGATACGAACTCTGCCACGTCCCGCTTCATACCACCCCACCAGTAAGGCTACCTTAGATCTCTATACATCTTTGTTGCGCCAAGATGAATAGAGTATCTGGAAGAATGTGCCTCATGTAGTATCAACTGTATCAAATCACCAACTCTCAAAACACAAAGTCGACCCTCAAACCTCAGAATCCCATCAGAACCCAAGGTAGCCCGGCTGGCCTCACCCCGAACCACCTGATCACAAAGGTCACACAAACTCTGATCCTCAAACTGTCGGCTCTGAATCTGATAAACTAGAGTAGAGCGAACCTCAACACTGGCAAGAACTCTGCTGGGATCCGATAAGTCAAGCCTAACCAAATGGTTAGCCAAGGACTGGATGTCCAAGGCCAACGGTCGCTCAGAAACTGAAAGTGAAGCTAGGCTGCCCATACTTACCACCTTCGACTCAAGGCATCCGCTACCACATTTGCCTTTCCCGAATGGTATAAAATAGTGAAATCATAGTCCTTCAGCAACTCAATCCATCTCCTCTACCCCAAGTTCAGCTCGCGCTGACTCGTAATGTACTGAAGACTACGATGGTCGGTGAATATCTCGCAATAAACTCCATAAAGATAGTGCCTCCAGATTTTGAGCGTGAAGACTACCGCCGCCAACTTCAAGTCGTGAGTGGGGTAGCTGCGCTCGTGAACCTTCAGCTGTCTCGACACATATGCTATTACTCAACCCTGTTGCATCAACACACAACCAAGACCAACCCCTGAAGCATCACAATACATGGAGAAACTCTGACCCTCAACAAGCAAAGTCAAAACTGGATTTGAAGTCAATAAGGCCTTAAGCCTCTGGAAGCTATCCTTGCACTGATCAGACCACTGAAATGGAACATCCTTCCTAGTCAGCATAATCAAAGGTGCTGCTACAGAAGAAAATCCCTCGATGAATCGTCTGTAATACCCGGCTAACCCAACAAAGTTTCGAACCTCAGTAGGAGTAGTAGGTCTAGGCCAATCACGAACCGCAGAAATCTTTCCCTGATCAACCCCAATCCCATCCTTAGACACCACGTGTCCTAGGAATGCAACTGATTCTAGACAAAACTCATACTTTGAGAACTTGGCATAAAGTCGATGATCTCTAAAAGTCTAAAGTATAATCCTCAAGTGTTGCTCATGCTCGTCTCTACTCCGGGAGTATACTAGAATGTCATCAATGAAGACTATCATGAACAGATCTAGGTACGGGCTAAGCACCATATGCATCAAGTCCATGAAGGTTGCGGGGGAATTAGTCAACCCAAAAAGACATAACCAGGAACTCATAGTGGCCGTAACGTGTCCTGAATATTGTCTTAAGGATGTCCTCCGGCCTAATCCTTAACTAATGGTAGTCGGACCTCAAATCAATCTTAGAAAACACGGTGGAACCCTGAATCTTATCAAACAAGTCATCAATCCTGGGCATCGGATACCTATTCTTCACAATCACCTTATTCAGCTGCAGATAATCAATACACGTCCGCATCGACCCATCATTCTTCTTCATGAAGAGAATAGGAGCACCCCAAAGAGACACACTCTGTCTAATAAACCCATTAGTTAACAAATCCTGGAGCTGCTCCTTAAGCTCTCTCAACTAAGCAGGAACCATACGGTAGAGAGGAATAGAAATGGGCCTGGTGCCTGGCTCTAACTCAATGGCGAAATAAATATCCCTTTCAGGTGAAAGGCCTGGCAGGTTGGTAGGAAACACATCTAGGAAGTCTCTAACCACAGGAATAGACTCAGGAGACGTAGGGTCAGCACTAGCATCTCGGACATATGCTAGATAAGCTAAACACCCACGGGATATCATCTTGCTAGCTCGGAGATAAGAAATAATCCCAGACAATGCAAGGCTGACAGAACCCTGCCACACAACCAGGGATACACCGGGCACGGCTATGGTAACGGCCTTGGCATAGCAATCCAAAACCGCACGATGAGGGGATAACCAGTCCATGCCCAGTATCACATCAAAATCCAACATATCAAGTATCATCAAGTCAGCCCAAATGTCCAAATCACCAATAGATATCACACAGGATCTCACAATCTGATCCACTACTAAAGAATCTCCTACTGGGGTCAAAATAGAAGCAGGAACAGACGATGGCTCACTATCCAACCCCAAACAATGCAGAAAGTAGGCAGATATATATGACCAAGTGGATCCAGGATCAAACAAAGCATAAGCTGGCTGACAGCATATAAAAATCATACCTGTGATTACAGTATCCAAGGCCTCTGCCTCCGGTCTCCCAGGGACCGCATAGAACTGACGACGACCTCCACCTGCCCGACCGCTATCCTTACCACCTGCTCTACCATATGGGGAACCACCCCTAGCCTGACCACTACCCCCTTTAGCCGGAGGCTAAACTGGTCGCAGCGGCTCGGCTTGCTGAACTGTACCCTGCTAGGGGAAATCTCTAGCAAAGTGACCAACCACACCACAAGTATAGCAAGACCCTGACGACCTACTCAGTTGGGATGAACCAGCAGAACCCGAATGGCCACCACTACCTGATGCCCCAGAATTTGTACCTCTCGACGGCTGACCACTGTGACTTCGTTGACTGCCCTGACCCTTCTCAAACTGAGAACCAGAAGCCTGAAGTGACGCCTGTACCGATCGGCTAGACTGACCCTGATGCTGCTGTGGCTTATAACCTCGGCCCCACTGGCCTGAACCACTACCACTATGCCTAAAACCACTGTAACCACCCTGATGTGGAGGCCTCTTATCTTTGGCCCTGGTGTCATGACGATGTGAATCCTCAACTATGCGGGCATAATCTGCAATGGCCTGGAATGATCGACCGCTAGTAACCAGTATTTCTGCAGGCTCTCTGAACTCTCTCCATAGCCCCCAAACAAATCTACAGACTCTGTCAGCCTCAGTAGGCATAATCATGGCTCCAAACGAAGCATGCTGATGGAACCGGGTCTAACACTCTGAGACGGTCATGGTATCCTGAGAAAGTCTAGTGAACTTCTCCCTATGACGCTCTCGGTCGCTATGTGGCAAGAACTTGGACATAAAGGCCTCATAACACTCAGACCAGGTCAAGGGAGGTGATGTAGAAGGCCTGCAAGCAACCTGTACCCTCCACTATAAGTTCGCTGCACCCTCTAGCTGATATGAAGTATAGACAACCCTATGAGTCTCCAATAAGCCCAAATAGTGCAACATCTCCTCGCAGGTAGTGATAAAGTCATGTGGGTCCTGACCCGATGTACCAATGAATCTCAGCGGTGCCAATCTCAGAAACCTACCCAAGCCTTCTGCTCCGTCTTTGTCAAAGTAGGGCGAGGAGCAAAAGGCTAGGCAACTGATGGAACTGGAACAACCTCAGCACAGGGAGCCGCAGTAGCAGGCTGCACTCCTGAACTCTGAACACCTAGGGCTGCCCCCTGAGCGGATGTCTAGGCTGTCTCACAAGGACGCTCCCCAATCATACCCAATAACTGAAGTAACAAACCTCAAATATCTGAAGATTGAGCTGGGGCTGAAGCTGGCACAGAAACTGATGTTTGAACTGGTGCTGGAGCTGGTAGTTCCTGGGCTATCCCCGGTCCCACATATTGCTGCTCTGGAGCTAACTCTGGCTCGTAGTCATACTCAGGCTCTATATCCACTCTAGCAGCTCTAGCAGGTGCCCCTGCTCTGGGGTGCCCTCGACCCTTACCTCTACCCTGGCAACCACCCCGACCCCTAGCTAGAGTCGGAGGTGCAGGGGCAGGAGGCTCTCCTCCGCCAGAAGCTGAAGATCTCGTACGAACCATCTGTGGAAGAGTGAACCAGAATAAGTGACATTTCTAGAAACTTTCAAGGATACTACGCATGAAAGAGGAACAAGAACAGTCCATTTTCCTAAGATGTCACTATAGCCTCCCGAAGATGGAGTACGGACGTCTCCGCCCCACTCCATAGGACTCTACTAGATATTGGCTCCTATACCGATGACACTGGTGAACCTAGGGCTCTAATACCAAGATGTCACGACCCGATTTCTTGGTCATGATGGCACCTACAACTCCCCAGTAGGCGAACCAATCCCCGTAGCCTGGAACGGTTAGTAATGGGCTACTTTCTAACAGTTTAAACGGAAGAGCAGGTAAAATAGCGGAAGCAAGGGAACAAGATAAAGAAATTAGATAACAAGGATAACATATATGAAAAGCAGAAACTTAAGCAACCCAAAACTTGTTGTCATAGCGTATAGAAGCCCGAACTACATAAGGAGTACAAGGGTCCAAAAGAAATATACATACACACAAGCTGTCTCTGAGTAGTGACAGAGTACAGAATACACAAAAGATAAACTAAGTCAAGTTCTACACACCAAGAGCTCACCCTCAGCCTGGATGGTCCAAAAACAACACCCTGCATGAGTCTCCGGCGCTCTATCAGCGATGGCCCATACTAGGATCTACACCAGAAGATGCAGAGGGTAGGGTGAGACCCAAATGCGAACCATAAGGTACCCAGTAGGTATCATAGGCCCACTGGGCACATATAAAGTAAAAGAGCAATAGCAGACAAGGTAGATACAAACAGTCACAGAAATCAATGAAAAACGTATACAGGAACTAGCCCAGAGGGAATACAACAGAAGGCAACATACAAGGCTAGCAAATAGAATATATACACACAACAGGCACAGGTGAAACTAAGGACGACGCACCTGGGATCCTCGCAAAATAGTATATATGTAAATAAGTTCTAACAATGGGCGGTATACCAGTAACCTCAAGTATAAGGAAATGGGAGAGAAGAATAAAAGTGGACATGCTCGACATACAGGAGTTAATACCCAACCTAGTCATACAAACTCAATCCAGGAACTCACAACCTTATAGTAATCATACTCATACTCGACCGTAACAGGGAACAATATCGGAATAAAGTAACAAGAGTCTACCTACAGTCCCTCGGCTGCCCATACAACCGAGGAACGCAAACAAGTAAAAACAAACCCTCTGGCATCCCATACTACCGGAGCGTACAATCAACACACAGCAAGCAAGGGTGGTATCTCAAACAATGAATGATATGACGCATAAAAATCTCAGGGTAAAATAGAACCTCTGTATGTACCTCCTCCGATGCCGATCAGGCCCAGCAGGCAGATTCCATAGAAGGACACAACTCGTATACCTCTACTCCACCGTATACCCTTTCCCCCGACACACGCAGCCTAAAGCCTCAAGCCCAGAGTGGCAAGGTCCATGGAAGTCACGGACTCCATACTAAAACTCAGAATCAAAACATGTCCTTCGATATCGAGTCCGGGTTCAAGCCAGTGGCTAAGTCTCAAATATGCATGCCTAGACCCCGTCTAGGACTAAAACAATGAAAAAAATGTCTCAAAAACCCTTCCAAGGGTTCGCTAGCACAACCGAGTCTAAAACAGTAGTAAAAACATCTCAGATGCTCGACCCGACCGAGCCTGATGTCATTTCAAATCAGTAAGGAAACTCAGCTAGCACTCCGACCTGGTTGAGTCTAGAAATTGTAATAAATCATGATAAAACCATATCTTTAACCTTCTTTTACCCCAAGAAGATCCACGTATCAAGTCAAATCATTTCCAAATCCAATTTTATCAAAAACGGGCCCCCGGGGCCATGCAAGGTTTAGAAAATTAGTTTGCGTAGGCCCGAAGCCAAAAACCATAATAAAACGTGTAAAAACCTCTTTATATGCATGGAAATGATATGATCAATCCAAATAGCTGCCCGGCAGCTCACAATCAACCTAACGGCCCTGCACAGGCTTCGAAGCTACTCAACAAGCATAACCATCCTAGAAGGATATTTCTATGTCCGAGACTCGCGAACATTCCCAATAATCCCACCTTCTATGTTCCAGAGTCAACAAGACCTCATGGGGTCACAAGGGTAATAAATATATCAACTAATATGAATACTACACACAACGGAGGAAAGAAATAGGACGAATCATGGAAAAGCGATCAAGGTCTGTGGTACCAACCTAATAACCCAACCCAAGGATGCCAACTAGTATAATTTTACCCAATATATGCGAAGTCTAGGGAGTTAAGCCGTAACCTACCTGTCGTCCGACGACAAGCTGCGGGAATGACGATATCCGAGGCCGAGCTGCTTTGAGAAGCTCCGAAGAGAAACCAAACTATCAAATTCATGAATAAAATGTTAAGACGAGTCTAACGATACCCATATTGCTAATTGTAGCCAGGTCGATATCCTGATCAAAAGTGGGCCGCAGGGCCCCTAACCCGAAACCAAAAATGAAAAGAACCACGATGACCCCAACGATTCCAAGAAGGCATGCTCCAAATTTGAGCACAATTTGACAAGGGAAGGGCACCAAATGAGCCCACCCAAGTTGGGATTAAAGAATGAAAATTTCAAAAATAAAAATGAAAATTGGGCAAGAATTACTTACCACAAAGATGGAATTTCAAGTCGAGAGGGACAATCCTTTACTTCCATGAAGCATGCACGAGCTAGGGGCAGCCACTACATAATAATTTCCAAGCTTTGGTAGGAGCAACAATGGAGGAAATTAAGAAAATTTAAGGGAAGCTAAAAGGACAAGTGGGGAAGATGACTTACCAAGAATCGGAAAAACACAAAAAATCCACAAGTAATTGATTCCTCAAGGATTAGAAATGATCAAGAGCAATTTTGGTAGAGAGAAAATAAGTTTAGAGTGAGAAAAGTGAGGAGAAGTGGCTGGAAAAAATGAATTTCCAGCTATATATAGCTGATGGCCACAGCTGATTTTCTGCAATTTTCTACAATTTAAAAAAAACTCGACGGGGCATTCCGGGCACAATTGGAAACCGATATTCGAAAACCATAATGCTAATAGAGTGGAAACGACGTTCCAGATTCAATGGAATCGACGAAACTTCCATACGAGGTCATTTCAGAGAAATGTTGACCCAAGTCAACACTAACGAAAAGGAACTCAAAGACTCGAAATGAGTCTGACTCACTCGAAACCCGAACCAACCATCTTCCTAGGCCAAACTCAACATTACGGAGTTGATGGAATCTCCGGATTTTGAATCCGACATTCTGATCATCGAAAGTCACCCGAAGTTACACTTTCAGCTCCAAATGGCCAAAAACTGAGAAAACAACACAAACCCCACACCGGACGTTCTCAGGCCTCAACTAAAGGTCTAACTAGACCAAACTCATCGCTCCTGAGCTAACAGAACTGTTAGAATTCAATTCCGAGCATGTTAGCTAAGAATGTTGACTAAAGTCAATGATATTCTAAGTTTAAAGCTCTGAAACAGGCGAACGGCTAAAATGACCAGACGAACGACCAGGGCACCAAACTACCGGTCCCAGTAAGCCATAAATGACTTGGGGCCTCTACATGAAGGCTCTAACAGTATAATAAATACAAAAACACGAAGATGACCAGAAGGGTCATCACAGAGTCGAAGTTGAAGAAAACTATCGATCCACTCTGCATGTCTTGAGTAAGGATCTAAGGAGCGCGAGAGAGGATTTGGCCCAACATGAGGCGAATTTGGAAGACAAAGTCAATTTAGCTGAGAAAAGGGCTGAGAAAAAATATTGTTCCACCATTCAGACCTTGAAGGAAGATTTGGACATCATCACGGGTGTTATGAGCAGCAAAAGGAGGAATTTGATAAAGAAAAGGCCAAAATAATGTGCAAACAGTTAGGCTTCAGACTCAGTTAAAAGCTTCTATGAAACGAGAGAGAGAAATAGCAAGGTGTTTCACAGCTCACCAGGCAGAGTTTGAGACAAAAAAAGCCAGTGGATAGATGAGCGAGGTGCACTGTATAACCAAATCAATGATTTTCAGGCACAAGAGGAGAATTTGAGGCAGGATGTTTGTACTACTCAGCATTGGTTACAAAATTGTCATGAAAATATGAATGAGGCTAGAAAGAAAGTACTGCAGCTCAAGGATGATCTAGTTGATGTTTATAGTGGTTATCTCCATAAGGATGATGAGAGTTTGGGTCGACAGGCACGTGTCCTTTCCCCGCATCTTCCGACAGCTTTGTCCAGAGTATATTCAAGTCTAGGAGGCGATTGAGGCCCAAAGCACTTTGAGAAGACATGTTGGATTATGGTTTAGGTCCTTTTAGAGTCTGTTTCTTTTCTATTAGTTGTTTTTTAATCTCTGTAGTTATTTTAAGTCTGTTGCAGTCTTAGATACTTCTATCTTTCCTTTTGTTTTAGTTGTTGTACTAAGAATATTAGAAAATGAATGAAAAAGATTTTCTTTTGTTTAAATATTTTATGTATTTATTTTATTTTTATTCAAAAAAATTTGTTTATTGTTTTCATGAACTACGTAATGATCTGATTCATGTTCAACATGATACGTAGGCAACCCTCATCGGGTTCGATCAACATGCTTTTGCAATTATCAAAATATATATATATATATATATATATATATATATTACAACTAAATAAGATAAGTGTTAAAATGAATTCATCCAAAAGCCGGCATGAAACAAGAAAGCCTTCCAAAGTTCATTATAGAAATGGAAATAATTTAGGTGCATGACATACAATGTGTGATTAATATCTGCAAAATACTAAACCCTAACACATTTGTCTTTTGTTCAAAAGAAAGTCAAAATGTGGTTGGTTTGTGGTTAAGCTGGCAACTCATCCGTACAATACTAGATCAAAGGGAAAAAAGAAAATAACTCACAAAGAAGGAACAAAGTCAGACAATGAAGAAATTCAAAATATGTTGGTTCAACAAGAATCAGCATCATCAGAGGAAGTGAGGATGTTGAAATAACAAATGAGTGAAATGTACCAAGCTTGGATATGTCACACCCTTTTTATGGACGGGTAGAAGGATTTTTCCAATTAAAGTGACGGTATTAAATTGAGATTATTTTATTTATTTGTTCAGAGTCGCCACTTGGAATTGAGTTTTAATGGTGTTCCAAGTCACCTTTTTGAATCCCTAATCAAAAGAAAATGACTCTTTATTTTGGTCTGCGAAAATAAAAGACCGGGTAAGGAATTCTGTTGATCGAGGGGAAGGTATGAGGCACCCCTCGAGTCCCGTGGTTCTAGCGCGGTCGCTTTTATCGACTTATACTTATCTTAAATTATTTTGGATAGATTGTGTTACAAGCCTTGGTTCGCTTGTCTTTTTATTGTTGAACTCTTATTGGTCCTAACTTAGATGCATAATCGCATTCTTGGTCTAAATTAGAGAATTAGTTATTAATAATTTGGCCAAGGTGCGTAACCGCATCCTTGAGATTTTGTTTTTACCATTTAATTATTTGATCAATTATTTATTTATTTTTAAAGCGTCTCAAGAAAAAGGTGCGTAACCGCATTCTTAATCGAAACGACATTTTATTATTATAATTATTTATCGTTCCTAAAGCTCGTCTAGCGTTAGAGGCATTTGTTCGTCTTTTGTAAAGCCGAGACAATTTTTTTTATCTTTTCAAACTCTTTACCCTCTCTCTTTTTCGTGACGAGTTTTAGATTAATCCGTGATTCATCTCGCTCCCTCACAATTCATTTTTCCCCTCTTTTCTTTTATCAAAATTGCGATGGAATTTAGAATAAATCCGCAACCCATCTCATTTTTCCACACACTAGTTAACCGATTAGGCGTTAAAATAGTTCAGGGCCCGTACACTTTCTAATCTAGCTTAAGAAGCTAACATATCTTGCTTATGCATTGTTTTCAAAAGAACACTAATAGCAGATGACTTGAAAGAGCGATTTAAGCATACTTTTTCAAAAATAATTCAAATATCAACAATGAGAGACAACTGAACATATAATCAATTTGATGGCTACGCAAATGGTCTTTTTTCCCTTTTAATTTCAAATTATTTAATTCAAAGAAAACAAATTCCAAACTCAACTAACACTGATTAAGTCTTGAACCGATGCATCATTTACACGTTCAATGCCCAACTGCTTACTGTCTAACCATGCATATTTTAAAGAATGAGATGACATCTAATTGCACATGCTAAAGCGTTTAACAAGACGCGCTAGAACAAACTATTTTAAACAACCAACCATAATCATAACTATTATCCAACAGATTTCTAAATTACATGTATTTGCTCACTTACACGTTCTTCACGTTCGAAGTAACCGTAGAATCTTAAAATAGTAAATAGCCTAAAGTGATTAGCAAGTAGCTATTATCCAATGACCGTGCATGCAACTTAAATTTCTAATATGAACATGAATTCATATTGACATCTTATTAATGAGACCTACGGCTAATAACTTCGAGCTGAGCGGATAAAATATGACAGAAGGAATTTGAAGTTATTTTTTATTATTATTCTTTTTTTTAGAAAAAAAAAAAGGTTGCGGCTAATTTTTATTTTTTCGTTAATGAATAAATGATAGCATTCGTTTTGATAAAGAAAGAAATTGAAACATGTCGATATTCAGGACATTTGATCTTTACCAACTGTAATAAACATGTACGATCTCGTAAGACTAAAGCAAACCACTTTTACTAATACTTGTATTCGTTCCTTCCGACCTCTATCTCTAAACTCTCCAAACCATTATTATCCTTGATGGTAAGTAAAAGTTTTTTTTTTCACGTAGGCCAAAACAGATTTATTAGAAGGAATAAAATAACACAAATCAACTAATTAATTCAAACCGAGAGGAACTAAGAATCTTCAAAGAACACTACAAAAAAAAACAGGTTAATAGTAGAGGTTAAAAGCTCAATTTGTGGAGGTTTCTAACCTCCGCTATTTGCTGTCATGGAGGTTGGACAAACTCCCGTTGTTACTGTTGCCACAATCAATTTATGGCAGATTATTGTGGGGGTTTGCAGAACCTTCATGACAGTAAATAGCGGAGGTTTTTAACCTCCACAAATTTAATTGTAAACCTCCAAAATTTACTATGTGACCAAGTGATGTGCTCTTGTTTCATCTTGAGTGGGTTCTAATCCATACTTCTTTTAAATTTATTCTGTAATCGAGCCAACTTTTCTATAATATAAATCTGAACAACTAATCATACACTTGAAATTAACATTCCATTAAATCATACAAAATATTTAAAATAGAAAGGCAAAAATTTGTTTGCTGCAACATTACATCCATCTAACAAATTGAAATGCACACCCTAGAACTCATAAAACAGTTCTGTGCCCATTGCATCAGCAGAGTTGCATAATAAACAACTCAAAGAGTAGCATCATGTCATCAAAATCGTTTGTCAAAAATCATCCATTGCTACTTTAAAGAAGATACTTTTATTACATTGATTGTGTTGCACAAACCCATTACCTAATAATGGACAACTAGTTAAATGCTCAAACTGATCTCCTACCGAAATTTATTTAATTGTTGTCATTAGGATTGTTAGAGCTAGAAGGTCTTCTTGCATCGACGGGGGAAATGGGTCTGCCAGCTGCATCACTTGGCTGCAAAAAAAAAGAGAAAAAGAATCTTAAATTCACATATTCTATAAACCACAGTCACCAAATCCAAGATCCAAAAAATGTATCACAATAAATATAAGCAAACATGCAGACCCAAATAACATACATTGAAAATAAAACTCCAAGATAAACAATAGATGCAAACCAGAAAAACTTGCAAAGGCGTCCCAGATGACATCCATCCATATCCAAATTTTGACTTTTAATTCTATACTTGTTGGCTCCTACTTCAATCGTTAAATCTTAAAGACAAAGCATACAAGTTACCATATCTAAACAGGTAATTTTCTTCTAAAGAAGGTTCTTGCTCCGCCCTTGCCTGCAACTCTTCACACTTCTCAATATCGATGTTTTCCTATCATCTTTCGTATAATTCGATGTTTGTTTGATTTTCTACAACCACACTCTTGCTCCATGAGGTAGAAATAAAGTCTGCGTACACTGTACCCTCCTAGAAGGAGCAATTTAAACAATGGAGTCAATTTTCTCTTGCAAACAAATAGCTTTTCTAATCACTAACAACTTAAATCATTATATCCATTCAATCTATCAAGAAAAAACTTAAATCAAGTCACCTAAACAGAAAAATTCTGCACTAACAACTCCTCCTATTTCACCTAAAATTACGTCACCTAGACAACTAGCTATCAAGAAAGTGAAGAATGATACTAACTCTTGTAAAGCAGACACTTCTTTTATGATTCTTGAAGTTGCTGGAAGCATAGCAGCAGCAAGAAAGGATCAAGTTGCTAACATGCAAGTGCAGAGGAAACATGGTAGGACTTTATTTGTTATTGGTGTAATAGTTTCAAAGCCAAAAAAAGTGATACGCAAATAAATTGGGAGCAGAATTAGACATCAGACAGTAGGAAACCAACACAGAATCAAATTCATTAGGCAAGAGTATACCAGAAATGATAAAACTTTAATTTCTTACCATTGTAGGTGGAGAAGCAAGAATCCCAACAAATTATTCTGGTATTGAACCTTCCTTCATTATCATGTATTCTTTGAGAGTATTCAACAATTGATTGTACTTCTCTTGACATTCGAAAGAAGAAGAGCCAGCATCTTTACTTGGAATTCTAATACCACCAATACGGAGATTTGTCTGTCTAAATGAAGTACTTGGAGTAGCTCCTAATTCCAAACATCTTACCCTTCCAGGATGCTCTTTTCCTAGCACCTTACCAACCGCATCATTTGGAGAAATTTCAGACTCATCTGTGGTACTTTGACTCATTGCTAACTCAATTTTTTCCTAAATATAACGTACATAATCAAGAAAATTTCAGTAGTAGAAGTATAATTGAAAGAAAGATAACTTGTGGGGTTAGTTACCTAAAGTAACTGAAAGCTGCAATTTTTACAGTGGTCTGTATATATATGAGAAAGTGTCAATGTATCATGTGTCACTTTCAACATTAATAAGGGGGTTTGTCCTAATGGTCCAATAGCAAATCATAATAAAGGTACATTCACTGTGGTGTGTGAAAACAGAGTGTTTGGTGGGATTCATCAAGGTTGTTGTTTCATTATTACTATCAACGAAACCAACAAAACATATGAAACAAATTTTGTACTTCTATTACTCCTATTTCTATATGTATATATAATGTAATCTGACCACGGGCCTCTAGTTTGGATCGTGACAATTTCTCACACTAAGAGGAAATCCCGACTTTCTAGTTTAGAAGACTGACTTGAAAACTATCTCATTTAGAATACAACAGTATAGAATACAACACAAGACACTAGCGCAACTTACACATATGTCTCTTGCCTCCTCATTTACATATGATCCATCCTTTTTCTTGTGTGTAGCAAGATAGAGTTGTGCTCGTTCAGGCCTTCTCCCCGTCTCAGCCATCTATGTATGAAAAAAAAGTAGGAATAACTTAATTAAAATAGAAAAAAAGATACATAATAAGTAAGTTCAATTAGTAAAGTAAGAGAAACGAGGTGACATCGTTTACCATTTCATCCCTTCTTCTAGAGTTTGGCTTTGAGCCACCAGTGTGTGGAACTGTTTGTTTCTTCCGATTTTCAGCATTTATTTTACATATTTTCTAAGAACAAGAGTTCCAACAGTGAGTCTTTAGAAACATACTTGAGTATTCTTTTTAATGTGAGTTTTTATAAATCGAATATCTCGTCTATTATGAGTCACATATCTAGGTACAACAGAATGACTCATGACAAATCATTCTGTTGAATATCTCGTCTTTCATTGTTTCTTTTAAGTTGAAGCCACATACCAACCATCAATTAACCTCCAGATAAACTACATCAAGAGCAATATATGCTCAGGTGACCTGCTAAAGATAGCCATCAACACATGTATTTACTTTTTTACAGAGGAGAAAAGGATCAAAAGGGGAGCACTTAAAATACCTGAGTATCAGTTCTGAAATGGTAATTTGCAAAATAAATTCACTTATCCGGATCAATACCTTTTGAAATATTATTCCTGATTTCATCATTGGTCTTAAGTGGATTTTTGAACTCGTCCCACAATGTCTGCAATGGGTCTTGAGAGGTGTAAGAGATGGGTCTGTGTGATGGAAAGAGAGAGAATATCTCATTTATTTTACATTTTAAATTTAAATATTTCTATTTCTAATAATGAGATTTGCTTGAATTTTTTTACTAAAGCAAACTTTTATCTTATCCATCATTTCTCATTATATATTTAAGGCAAGACCATACTCATATTTGGTTAAATTAATTTATTTTACTGCTCTAAACTTGATTAAATCTGACACATGTACGTACTATTAATTAATTATAGGGGATTTGGCTCCCTTCCATTACATCTTCCCTCTATTTTCTCAAGTACATAGTTAGATGAGTGACACTTGTCCTATTTATAATTCAAAGGTTTAGATTAAATTACTTTAACAAAGCCTCTTAACCACAGTTAAAGAACAAATGAGGAAAAAGATTCACCAATTTTGGTAAGAAAATTCTCATCTTCCACTAATTTGGCTCCTCATTAATATTATTACTTTAATTATACCTTTTCCTTATTTTATTTTATATGACTGGTTTTATTTCAATTCTATTTAAAAATCGAATCAAAACATGAATATCCTTAATAAAAATTACATAGACACTACAAAATACACAAAAATAACTTGAGAGAATTATCTGAAAAAAATTTGTATTAAAAAAAAGTTTAAATCAAACTTTTTGAATTACTCTAAAATATAACATTGTATTTTTTATTTATTTTTCGTTGAAATCTTGTAAACTACCTTTTAGAGTAACTTGGCAAAAATTAAATTTTCAATTTTTAAATTTATTAAATGGATTTAGTAAAATTTTAAATTTATTAAAAATCATAAAGTTATTAAATTTTGAATTTATCAAAAATTTAATAAAAATGATCATAAATTTATGATTTTTAATAAATGAATGAAAAAAAGAAATTTGTGGAGAAATATCTTTTTCTTACCAAAATTGGTGAATCTTTTTTCCTACTTGTTCTTTAACTATGGTTAAGATGCTTTGTTAAAGTAATTTAATCTAAGCCTTTGAATTATAAATAAGACAAGTGTCACTCATCTAACTATGTACTTGAGAAAATGGAGGGAAGGTGTAATGGAGAGGAGTCAAATCCAATTATAGGTGGTTGAAGTAAAGGAGTTACCAACTTTTAATAGGTAAGTCATTAATATATTTAATTAATATAACAGTAATTAATTGATACTTAGTATAAATTTTTTTTTTAATGTTGCGGAGATTAGAACCTCTCTTAAATTATCTAATTTTGTAGGAGTTAAAAACTCCCACATAATTAGGTAATTTGCGGAGGTTATTAATAGCCTCCGCAAATAAACCTCCACTATTAACCTCTTTTTTTGCAGTGGAAGATAAACACATCACATCCAAACTACAAGTAAAATAATAAGAACATGGAAAATAGGAACTACAGGGGAAGGTGAAGAAAAAGAAAAAGTAAAAAAATAAGCCCTCCCATACTTTGGCTAAAAGAACGAACAAACATGGGGAAAATTTTCTATCCCTTTTTTTTTTACATTCTTCCTTGTTTTGTTCTTGTTTTCCCCTCGTTCTTTTACTCTAACTCTTTTTGTTCTATGTTAGCATTCAAAAACAGATTATATTAAAGCTTTAATCTACGCACAAATATATAAGTGCTTGGATAATCGAACATATATACTACAAAGAGTTCAAAGATTACCTCTTTCACGTCGAGAAGAAAACGAAGCTAAAGCAATCTACTGATTTCCAAGAGTTAGCAAACGCTAAACTCTTACAAGATCGGAACCGAAGCCAACGAACGAGAAAACCAAAACCCGAACTCGAACTACGAACCTTTAAAATTTCATTGTTTTCTATGCTTTTCTTTTTCTTTCTCTCGTCTCTTTGTGTTTTTCTTCTATTTTTTCTTTTTCTAATATCGTGTGTGTGCTTGTTTATATAGAGTATTGGTGTGTGTGAGTGTCGTGTATGGGTGAGTGTCGTGTGTGTGTAACAGGAAATTAGGGACGTGGGGGAGAGGAATTAGGGGGAGGTTATTTGGGTGAGAGTTTCTAGGAGAGAGGGGTTTAGGAAGAGAAAGAAAACGTGGGGAAAGGGTGGGGTTTAGTGATGTGCATGTTGCGACGGAAAGCGACAAATCCAAAAATAGAAAAAATAAAGAACACCAAATTTAACGTGTAAAAACCCTTCAAATCGAAGGTAACAACCACGGGATCACAAAGACCCAAATAGCTCCACTATAACAATAAGAAGGTTACAAATATTCTCCAACAATGACTACACAACAAGTGTCAAACACGGGGAAACAATAGCTACACCAACAAACTAAATCAAGAGAAATCACCCAAAACAGAATTTCTGTTCGGGACTGAAAACGGGATACTGCAGACTTTCAAATCCGATCTCCACCGTTCAAATCAAAAACCAAGATGTTATAAACACTCAGTCAAAATTTCATGCCGATCCAACAGTGAACGAACTGACAAACGTGATTTGAAGCTGGCTGATCGGAGAGCAAAAACTGCAGCGAAATTCTCCCTTTTCTTCTCTCTTCTCTCTAGGTGAAAGCTCTCTCAAAAACTTCTCTTATGTGCTATTGTCTTTCAAAGACAAATACCAATGAGCTCTTGATTAATTCTCTCAAGTAGTCCTATTTATAGATGATGAGTGGTGCTTCATTTCCATAAGCCAAAACCAACTCCAAGTAGGATTAGGAATCCAACTCCAAATAGGAATACACATCCAACTCTTATTCCAAATAGGATTGGAACTTACTAAAAGAGAATAGGATTAGTCCATGGGCCTTTGGCTGGGACATGGGCTATAGCCCAACAAACTCCCCCTCCAGCCAAGGGGCCAAATGAATCTTCAAGTAGAGGAACTCTCGACAGGCTTCATGCCTGTCGAAGTTCTACATAACTCATGCTTGTCTGCAATCATCACTTTTGTTAGCATATCTGAAGGATTGTCATCAATGTGTATCTTCTCACCCTCAAAATCTAGACTTGCGACTAAGCCTAGTACCGTAGAAGACATTTTCACAACAGGAGAGAAAGTTTCATCAAAGTCAATTTCCTTTCTCTTGTCAAATCCTTTGTCAACTAACCTCGCCTTATACCTAGGCGCAGAGGTATGTTGCTCTTGCTTTACTCTGAAGATCCATTTGTTCGATAAAGCTCTCTTACCTTTCGGTAATTCCACTAACTCATATGAGTCATTCTCATGGAGTGACTTCATCTCATCATCCATAGCTTCTAATCACTGCTCTCTGTGAGTATCTTGCATTGCTTTATCATAATATCTAGGTTCTCCCATGTCAGTCAACAGTACATACTCATTAGGAGAGTAACGTGTTGATTTTTTCTTTTCTCTAGTAGATCTTCTATTTGAGGTTTCAGGAGCATCCAAAGTAGCAACCTGAGCAGGAGTTGGTTGTTGATCAACCACAACATCATTAATAGGAGCATCTATATGTTCTAACCCTGATTATTATTTTGATCCTGCTCACCGTCTGCATTATTATCTTGGGTTCCTTCATGTGCAATAGATGAATCAATAATAGAAACTGGATCAACATCGACTAAGCTCTCATTATTCTAAGAATCTATTTTCTCAGTCTTATCAATATCTTCAATTATTTGATCTTCAAAGAACACTGCATCACGACTTCTAATAAGCTTATTATCAATCGGATCATAAAATCGATACCCAAACTCATCTTGACCATAACCAATAAAGATGCACTGCTTAGTTTTAACATCTAGTTTTGATCTCTCATCTTTTGGAACATGCACACAAGCTTTACACCCAAACACTTTCAAATGATCATAGGAAACATCCTTAGCAAACCAAACTCTATTTGGAACATCACCATCCAAAGCAACCGCAGGAGACAAATTGATAACATAAGCAACAGTGTTAAGTGCTTCTGCCCAAAAGAAATTCGGAAGTTTAGCCTCTGAAAGCACACATCTAACTCTCTCAACTAGAATTATATTTCATCCTCTCTGCCAAGCCATTCAACTGAAGCGTCTTGGGTGGAGTTTTCTGATGACGAATTCTTTGCGTTTTGCAATAGTTATCAAAGGGAGCAAAATATTCACTGTCATTATCAGTCCGAATACGTTTTAATTTCTTTTTCGTTTGTCTCTCACGTAAGGCTTGAAATTCCTTAAAAACATCAAGTACTTGATCTTTGAATTTTAAAGGATATACCCAGAGCTTGCAAGAATGATCATCAATGAAAGTAGCAAAGTAAAGTGCACCACCTTTTAACTTTACTTTAAAAGGACCACACAAATCAGAGTGTACTAGCTCCAACAATGCAGGCTTTCTTGAAAGGGGATGACTGTGAAACGAAACTCTTTTCTGTTTCCCGGCTAAGCAGTGAACACATCTTTTCACCTTTGCTTGTTTCACACCAGCAAGCAAATTCTTCTTTGCCAAACATGCAATACCCTCTTGCTTATATGACTTAACCTTTTGTGCCACAATTCTGATAAAACGTCACTTTCTATTAGATTTACAGAGTCACTAAGGATAGAACCTTGTGTCACATATAAATTAGAATTCTTTCTTCCTCGAGCTATAATTAATGAGCCTTTGGTGAGGTCCATTGGCCATTAAACAAGTCATTATGGTAGCCGTCATCATCCAGTTGTCCTACAGAGATCAAATTCAAAGGAGTGTTTGGGGCATGCTTCACATTTTGAAGGACTAACGTTGTACCAATATTAGTCTTCAAACAAACTGTGCCAACACCAAACACCTTAACTTCACCAGCATTGCCCATCTTTAACACTCCACAGCTAACAGGAGTATAAGATGAAAAGAAGCCTTTCCTTGGTGTGACATGAGCTGTAGCTCCAGAATCTACTATCCAACTTGTATCTTGGGATACAAAATTGATGACGTTTTTATCAGAAGCAAAGAGAAGGTCTTCTCGGTCAACAGCTACAACATTATTTCCGTTATTTTCTTCTTTCTTTCCTTCTCTAATTTCTTGCTTCAAATTATTGTAGAACCTCTTAATATGTCCTTTCTTTCCACAATGATGACATGAAATATTCTGATACCCCGACCTTGACTTACTTATGCTTTTACCTCTATTTCTCGAATTTCTTATTTTATCTCTCCCCCGGTCTTCTGTAAACAAAACATCTGAATGTGAGGATGAGCCTTGATATTTTCTCCTTACTTCTTCATTCAACACACCACTCTTGGCATATTCCATAGTCACCTTACCACCAGGAGCTGAATTTGTTAAAGAAATACGAAGAGTTTCCCAAGAATCTGGTAGAGTATTAAGAAGCCAAAGTCTTTGTATTTCATCATCAAAATTGATACTCATTGCAGACAGCTGATCAAGGACACCTTGAAAATCATTGATATGATCAAGAATAGGACTGTTCTCCTTGTATTTAAAAGTTATCAATTGCTTTAGTAGGAACACCTTGTTATTGCCAGTTTTTGAAGCGTACAGTGTCTCCAACTTTTCCCATAATGTTCTAGCATGTGTCTCATTCACAATGTGATTGCGAACATTGTCTTCAACCCATTGTCTAATATATCCACATACTTGTTGGTGCTCAAAGTCCCAATTCTCATCAGTCGTAGACTCGGGTTTATGAGCAGCGAAAACGGGAAGATGCATCTTCTTCACAAAGAGTAGATCTTTCATCTTGCTTTTCCATATGTTGTAATTACTCCCATTTAAACATATCATCTTGCTCATATTCTCCTCCATAAAAAATCCTTGATATCTAACCAAGGCTCTGATACCACTTGTTGCGACGAAAATGACAAACCCAAAAATAGAGAAAATAAAGAACACCAAATTTAACGTGGAAAAACCCTTCAAATCGACGGTAACAACCACGGGATCACAAAGACCCAAATATCTCCACTATAACAATAAGAAGGTTACAAATATTTTCCAACAATGGCTACACAACAAGTGCCAAACACGGAGAAACAATAGCTACACCAACAAACTAAATCAAGAGAAATCACCCAAAACAGAACTTCTGTTCGGGACAGAAAATGGGATACTACGGACCTACAAATCCAATCTTCACCATTCAAATAAAACATCAAGATGTTATAAACACTCAGTCAAAATTTCAGCCCGATCCAACGGTGAGAGAACTGACAAACGTGATTTGAAGCTGGCTGGTCGGAGAGCAAAAACTGCAGCGAAATTCTCCCTTTTCTTCTCTCTTCTCTCTAGGTGAAAGCTCTCTCAAAATCCTCTCTTATGTGCTATTATTTTTCAAAGACAAATACCAATAAGCTCTTGAATAATTCTCTCAAGTAGTCCTATTTATTGATGATGAGTGGTGCTTCTTTTCCATAAGACAAAACCAACTCCAAATAGGATTAGGAATCCAACTCCAAATAGGAATACACATCCAATTCTTATTCCAAATAGGATTGGAACTTACCAAAAGAGAATAGGATTAGGCCATGGGCCTTTGACTGGAACATGGGCTATAGCCCAATAGTGCAGAGGGAGGAGGGGTAAGTTAGTTGAGATATGATAGTATTTTAGTAGGATTAGGGTTGTGTGACTGTTGGGTTTGTTGTGCTCTGAATAAAAAAAAAAAAAAAGAAGAAAAAACGTGTAGAAAGAAAAGAGTGGTGTGTGTGCATGTGCATGTGAGTGGTGAGGTGGAAGAATGTGATTGGTTCTCTGTTTTTCTTTTTGATTTTATATAAAATTGGTAAATAAAATTATCAAAATAATACTAATAGTAATAAAAATAGTAATTAACTAATTAATTATAAATAAAAAAGAATTAAAATATTATTAACAAAATACTACTTATATATAAATCTAATTTTAAAATGAAAAATATTTTTGTGAGATTTTTCCTCTTCCTTTTTAAAAACGAAACAAAAATTGTTATCTTAAAATATGACTGTCTTTTTGTAAATTTTTTTTCAAAGTAAGACCTACCAAAAATAATAATAATAATAACAATAATAGTAATAATATTAATAATAATAATAAAACTAAAACTAAAACTAAAAGAAGAAAATCAAATAAATAATTATACTACGATAATAATATAACTACGAAAAATACTAAAATTACTAGCTTATCTATTAAAACTTATATTAAGAGAAAAATACATTTTTCCAAAATTTTCTTTTCTTTACGGAAATAAAACTTATCCTAGAAAAAAATTGATTCTATTTTGTGATTTTCAAATTTATCAAGTAAAACCTACTAAAAAAAATGTAATAAAAATTAAAATAATGATTAGACTAAAATAAATATATTCTTTCATATATGCGATAAACTCAGGAATGGTCAAAAATTACGTGTCTACATCTGCCCCTCTTTGACTGGGAACTCAAAGGGTTCTCAGACAAAGAAGTAGACGACGAGATAAGTTTTGGCCCGGTCGTTATTTTTTGAGGGAAAATAAGAAAAGGATACGAACGAGTCCTGATTTGGGACAGCCTACATATTCCGGGTTATAAGAAAATCAGGTCGCGTGTAGTTCAAGACGATGGATTGATGAGATGACGAGTTGGAGGTCGAGTAAGGTCCCATCGAGGCTTCGGTCCGCGACTCTTGTTATTACATCAAAATGAAAGATAAAAATAAAATAAAAATACAAGTACAAGATCCTATTTATGCAGCTTCTCTTGCCACGTCTTCTCTTATGGTGAGCAAGCGTTTTGATCTTCAAATGAACTTAAAAATGAATCATGTTCTTCAGGTGGGCTCTTGTCACTTGATTCTGAAAGTTACTATGTCCCCATGTAAGTTCCTCGACTTGAGACGGAAATAGGCTTCAAAGTTGACCCTGTTTTTCAGGCGGGCTCCTGCTGCTTCTTAGCAAACTTGAAATTGAGAAAATTGATCTTGTTTTCTAGGAAAGCTCCTAAGATTAGAATGAATGTTTGATCCTATTCTCCAAATGGATTCCTGCGAACAAATCAAAACAGAACAAAATTTTCTGCCTCAGTTTGAAGTAAAGAAAATTTTGTGAGTATAAACCGAAGATAAACTAAAAATAGATCCCATTATCCAGGAGGGTCCTGCTAGTCCCATTTTCCAGGAGGGTCCTGCTACTAAAAATAAATCTCATTATCCAGAAGGGTCCTGCTACGCTAAATTCTATTATCCAGGAGGGTCCTGCTACGCTAAATCCCATTATCCAGGAGGGTCCTTCTAGTCCCATTTTCCAGAAGGGTCCTGCTACTAAAAATAAATCCCATTATCCATGAGGGTCTTGCTAGTTCCATTTTTCAGGAGAGCCCTGCTACTAAAAATAAATCCCATTATCCAGGAGGGTCCTTCTAGTCCCATTATCCAGGAGGGCTCTGCTACCAAAAATAAATTTTTATTCTCTAGGAGGGTCCTGCTACCAAAAATAAATCTCATTATCTAGGAGGGTCCTGCTACGTTAAATCCCATTATCCAGGAGGGTCCTGCTACGCTAAATCCCATTATCCAGGAGGGTCCTGCTACGCTAAATCCCATTATCCAGGAGGGTCTAGCTAGTCCCATTTTTCAGGAGGGTCCTGCTACTAAAAATAAATCCCATTATCCAGGAGGGTCCTGCTATGCTGAATCCCATTATGCAGGAGGGTCCTGCTAGTCCCATTTTCCATGAGGGTCCTGCTACTAAAAATAAATACTATTATCCAGGAGGGTCCTGCTAGTCCCATTTTCAGGAGGGTCCTGCTACTAAAAATAAATCACATTATCCATGAGGGTCCTGCTAGTCCCATTATCAAGGAGGGTCCTGCTACCAAAAATAAATCCCATTATCTAGGAGGGTCCTACTACGCTAATTCCCATTATCCAAGAGGTTCTTGCTACGCTAAATTCCATTATCCAGGAGGGTCCTGCTAGTCCCATTTTCCAGAATGTTCCTGCTACTAAAAATAAATTTCATTATCCAGGAGGGTCCTGCTACGCTAAATCCCATTATTCAGGAGGGTCCTGCTATGCTAAATCTCTTTATCCAGGAGGGTCTTGCTAGTCCCATTTTCCAGGAGGGTCCTGCTACTAAAAATAAATCTCATTATCCAGGAGGGTCCTGCTACCCTAAATCCCATTATCCAGGAGGGTCCTGCTACTAAAAATAAATTTCATTATCCAGGAGGATCCTGACTTTTATTCTAAAACTGTTGACTTGCATTCCTTCTAACAAGGTACCCGCAACAAACGAACAAATTTTGCCCCTGTTTCAAACAAAGAAAATTTGTGAGTTTTAAAGATTTAGTGGTTGGTTTGTGACTTTGGCCCTCAAGGCGATTGCTCCTGCACTTGTCGTGTTCTGCTCTATTCCGAACTGATGTATGCTCATTGCTGACTTGTCGTACTTTTGACCCAAATTCTTTCTAATAACAACGAACTTGGGTGACTTTGAACCTATATTATTCATTTGTTTCACGGTGCTTTTCAAGCCAATCTTAATTGACCCATTGTACTTTCATGGATTAAAATTGTCAGCATGCGATAATTTCTGGGCATTTATTGCACTTTGGATTATGTTACTTTCTTGTGCTGGCCATTTTTTTTGCTTTGTGAAATTGGAAAATTTTGTAGCATATTTTCAAATCCTTTCTCACTTGACATGAGCTCGATTTAAAAACACATAAAACAAAGTGATGAAAAAAGAAAAATATAGAAAGAGAATTCAACAAAGAATATCCTTTTAAGGAGAAGAAGAAAAATAAAAACTTATCTGAGTGTAGTAGCTGGCTCTAATGATCATGACATGCACTTTGGATTGATCAGCCCAATCTTTCATCCAAGCTAATCATTAACTTTTGGCGATCTTCTGACTCTGAAACCAAGTTCCTTGTGTTTCACCAAACCATTACCACATTCAGGCCCTCATTCGTCTTATGGTGCCCACAAAGGTTTTCACCAATAAAACTCTCTCATTTTTTTCAACTTACCACCGCCTTATGGTGCCAGTGATAGTTTTCACTAATAAGACTCTCTCATTTTAATTTCTCTCAGCTTACCATCGCCTTATGGTGCCCGTGAAGGTTTTCACCAATAAGACTCTCTCATTTCAATTTCTCTCAGCTTACCATCGCCTTATGGTGCCCGTGAAGATTTTCACCAATAAGACTCTCTCATTTCAATTTCTCTTAATTGAAGTATCGCCCATGATACAATTGTTTTGTACCTATAACACTCTTAAAACTGACTTTCCAAATGTTTATCTGAAGGTCTTTCTTTTGGGTTGTAACGTGGCTTTTGGATAGGGTTAGAAATAAAGGGTGGCATGAAGTCTCAAATATAACACTAAATAATGGGGATTGTTTTACAGCTTTCGTAATCGACTCAAAAAAGAAAAATAACTTCTGCCCAAGTTTCTTTAAAATGGGGAATCTTGAAATTTTTATATGGTTGGACCGAACCCCAGTGATAGGGTTGCCTACGTATCTTGTTGTAACAAGAATCAGGTCAAACATAGTTCAAGGAATTGATTTGTTTTTATTTCATTTGTTATTTCTTGCGTTGTCTTTTTTTTTTCCAACTTTGTCATGATTCCGAAAGAGGGATAAGAAACGAAGATAAACCAAATCTCAACGGGGTTAGCAAAGGATGACACAGTATTTTAGGTAGCAGAACAAAATGCCTTCATTATATCAACCTTTGAAATGTAAAGTACAGAGCGAGTAATCTAATACTGAAAACAAAAGGGATCATACATAATATATTTTCACAGCATCAACATTGATAGCTATTTTCATTGTTTTGCCTTCTAAATATGTCAAATACAATGTACCATTGGGCAATACCCTCTTCACGATGAACGGTCTCTACCAGTTTGGAGCAAATTTGCCTTTGGCTTCGGTCTGGTGTGGGAGGATGCACCTCAATACTAATTGACCCATTTTGAAATGTCTGGGGCGCACCTTCTTGTTATATGGTAGCGCCATTCTCTTCTGATACAACTGACCATGACATACTGACGTTAATATCTTTTCATCAAGCAAGATTAATTGCTCCAGACGGGTTTTGACCCACTCGTCATCATCAATTTCAGCTTCTACAATGATTCTAAGGGATGGAATCTCAACTTTTGCCGATATAACAACTTCCGTCCCATATACCAATAAATATAGAGTTGCACCTGTTGAGGTGCGACAGTAGTGCGATACCCCAATAAGGCAAAAGGCAACTTCTCCTTCCACTGTCGGGAACCTTGCACCATTTTGCGGAGTATCTTCTTGATGTTTATTGGCAGCTTCTACAACCCCCATTTGCCTTTGGGCTATAAGGAGTTGAATTCCGATGTGAAATCCAAAACTGTTGGCATACCTCTTGTATCAAATGACTATTGAGATTTACAACATTATCTGTAACAATCACATTTGGGATACCGAATCGGCAAATGATGTTGAAATGAATAGAATTCACCACAGGTTTTTTGGTCACAGACTTAAAAATTACTGCCTCCACCCACTTTGTAAAATAATCAATGGCCACCAGGATGAACCTATATCCATTTGACGCTTTTGGCTCAATCTGTCCAATCACATCCATCCCCCAAGCTGCGAAGGGCCACGGGGCTGACATTGTGTATAGTTCTGAAAGGGGAGAATGTATCAAATCACCATGTACTTGGCATTCATGACACTTATGAACAAAATGTATGGAATCCCTCTCCATGGTGAGCCAATAATAACCTGCTTGAAGTATTTTCTTTGCTAAGATATACTCATTCATGTACGGTCCACAAACTCCAGAATGTATTTCAGTCATGATAGTCAAAGCCTCTCTAGCATCTACACACCTTAGAAGTCCCAAATCTGGAGTCTTCTTGTACAAAATTCCGCCACTTAAGAAAAATCCGCTAGATAATCGCTGAATAGTTCTCTTTTGATTGCCATCGGCATGCATTGGATACTCTCCAGATTGAATATATTCTTTGATATCATGGGACCAAGGTTCACCATCGAATTCCTCTTTGACCACATTGCAATAACCATGTTGATCACAGATTTATATGTGCAAAGGGTCGATGTAAGTTTTATCGGGATGTTAGAGCATAGAAGACAAAGTTGCTAAGGCGTCAGCGATCTCATTATGAACTCTGGGAATGTGTCTAAACTTCACTGATACAAATCGTTGACAAAGATCCTGCAAACAATCTCGATATGGTATGAGCTTTGAGTCACGAGTTACCCATTCTCCTTGAATTTGGTGGACTAGCAAATCTGAGTCTCCAAATACCAATATTTCTTGGATTCCCATGTAAATAGCTAACCTCAAGCCCAAGATACAAGCTTCATACTCTGCCATATTATTGGTACAATAAAATCGAAGCTGGGCCGTTACCGGATAAAATTGCCCTAATTCAGAAACAAGAATGGCTCCTATCCCAACTCCTTTCATGTTAGCTGCTCTATCAAAGAATAATTTCCAACCTGGGTCATTATCGAAAATAGCTTTATCAATACATGATACCTTTTCATCAGGAAAATATGTCTTTAACGACTCATATCCTTCATCAACGGGGTTTTCAGCCAAATGATCTGCCAAAGCTTGGGCTTTCATTGCAGTCCGTCTCACATAAATAATGTCAAACTCTGTGAGTAGTATCTGCCATTTTTCAAGTCTACCCATGGGCATAGGCTTCTGAAAAATGTACTTCAAGGGATCCATATGGGAAATGGGGTAAGTAGTGTAGGACGAGAGGTAATGCTTCAACTTTTGTGCTACCCAAGTCAGAGCGCAACACGTCGTTTCAAGAAGAGTGTACTTAACCTCATAAGTGGTGAATTTCTTGCTAAGGTAATAGATGGCCTACTCCTTTTTGTTCGTGACATCATGTTGACCCAATACACAACCGAAAGAATTGTCCAAAACTGACATGTATAATATCAGGGGTCTGCCCAGCTCAGGCGGAAGCAACACAGGTAGATTCGACAAGTACTTCTTGATTCTATCGAATGCCTCATGACATTCTTCAGTCCATTCAACTGTAGCATTCTTCTTCAACAACTAAAAAATGGGCTCGCATGTTGTCATGAGTTGCGCGATGAATCTACTGATATAGTTCAACTTGCCCAGTAAGCTCATCACCTCAGTTTTGTTCTTTGGTGGCAGCAATTTCTGAATTGCTTTTATCTTTGAATGATCTAACTCAATACCACGCCGACTGACTATAAACCCCAAAAGCTTCCCGGATGGGACTCCAAATACACATTTTGCTAGATTATGCTTAAGATTATACCTTCGAAGCCTTTCAAATAATCTCCTTAGATCTTTGACATGGTCAAACTCCTTTTTGATTTAATGATCACATCATACACATAAACTTCAATCTCTTTATGTATCATATCATGAAACATGGTGGTCATCGCCCTCATGTAAGTTTCCCAGCATTCTTTAGCCCAAAAGGCATAACCTGATAACAATATGTCCCCCATGGTGTGATAAAAGATGTCTTTTCTGCGTCCTCATCATCCATATTTATTTGGTGGTATCCTGCATAGCAATCTACGAAAGATGCTACTTCATGCTTAGCACAATTGTCTAGAAAGATATGGATGTTGGGCAATTGAAAGTCATCTTTTGGGCTTGCTTTGTTTAGATCGCGATAATCAACACACACCCAAACGTTGCCATCTTTCTTTGGGACAGGGACGATATTGGCTAACCAAGTAGGATATTGAGCGACTCGAATGACTTTGGCCTCAAGTTGCTTTGTGATCTCTTCTTTAATTATCATGCTCATGTCAGTTTTAAGTTTTCTCAACTTTTGCTTAATAGGGGGGAATGCGGGATCAATTAGCAACTTCTGAACTACCAGATCAGTTCTTAGACCAGGCATATCATCATAAGATCATGCAAAAATATCCTTGTAATCAAACAAAGCCTAAATTATTTCTTCCTTTTGTTGTTGTTGAGCACGTACGGTTATCTTAGTCTCCTTAATATTTTCATGATCTCCTAGATTGATTGCCTCCGTTTTGTTCATATTAGGGTTTGATTTGTTCCCAAAATGTTCAAAATCCTTGCTTATTTCCTCAAATACTTTATCTTCATCATATTCAACTTCTTGGTTCATTGTTTCAAGATTAAATTGGATTTTAAGATCTAGCTGAAAATTCTGCATGCATGTCATATCACTAGAGTCGGCATAGAAAGGACTGTACAAAAAAAAAGTAAATAAATAAATATATTACATTCGAATAGAAAAGGGAAATTACATTTCATTAAAAGGGAAGATAGAAGGGTTTGAACATAAAAACAAACAAGATAAAATTCGCATTACAACCCAAGAATAACTCGGATAACAGAAAACAAAACACACTACCAAGACTCCTTCCTGATGGGGAGAAGAGCGACCTCCCAATTGTTGAGTTGGACATCAAGGCCGATGAATTGCACCTCTGCATTGCTGGGGCCTTCTCCCATTTCAACCATATTAGCCTCGACAAATAAGTTCTGGAAGTAGTCAGCTAAATCTGCATCATCATCCAACACTGGCTTCAGGACCGATAGCGTAGAGGACTCAGCAACGCTGATGAAAGATTTGTAGATTGGTGGTGTCGGCTTGGTAAGTGACCATGATTCCTTTTTCTTCATCCTAGCCCTCTTTCTATCTTCAGTAGTGGGGTTATACCCCAAACCAAAAGTACCAAGATTTTTATGTGGGCTCACTTGATGAGCTCTTCCTTGCAAAGATACTCCTAAGCTTTTTCCTGGTTCAAACCCATGCTTCAACATTTCATTTACCACCATAACTGATGCGAAGGAAAATTCTGGTTTTGGAATGAGATTCCCCTCGAGGATATGCTCAACAACTACTAACTCAAAAGCTTGATACACCAGTGCCCTAGTTGCATTATCTTCTTCAAGAAAGGGAACAAATGAGTCTTTATAGGCGGACAAATCCCCTTCTCCGTGAACAATCACTTCTTTCCTGTCGTGTTCAAACTTAACCATTTGATGCAGTGTAGATGCGACTGCCCCAGCCCCATGCACCCATGGTCTTCCCAATAATAGATTGTAAGATGCATCGATGTTCAATACTTGAAAATTTATGACAAAATCAACCGACCCTATTGTCAGTACGAGCTCTATCTCTCCAATGGAATTTGTATTCGCTCCATCAAAAGCTCTAACACATACATTATTGGGTTGAATCCTTTCAGTCCAGATATTTAGTTTCTGCAAGATTGACAGAGGGCAAATATTTGCACTAGAGCCTCCATCGATCAAGACCCAAGTGACATAAGAATGCTCACACTTCACGGTAATATGAAGTTCTCGATTATGTCCAGTGCCCTCCATAGGTAGTTCATCATCTGAGAAGGTAATCCTATTTACTTCAAAGATTCTCCCAGCAATTTTCTCCAACTGATTCACCATAATCTCACTAGGGACATGCACCTCATTTAGAATCTTCATTATAGCTTTACGATGTTCATCTAAGTGTATTAGCAAAGATAACAAAGAGATTTGAGCTGGAGTCTTCCTCAATTGTTCTACAATGGAATAGTCTAATAATTTCATTTTTCTCAAGAATTCTTCAGCCTCTTCCTCAGTGATCGGCTTCTTAATCGGCATTTGGTCATCCCTCACTTGTTTAGTTTTCCTTAACTCTTCTGGGGCAAAACACCTTCCAGAACGGGTTAGACCCCCTACGTCATCCACTTCTTTGATGATTTCCTTCCCTTTGTATGTCACCACAGTATGATTATAATTCCAAGGGACTGTTTTAGGGTTAACCATTGGAAGCTGCATCACTGGTTTGATAATAATGGGTGTGATAAGAGCTCCTTTCACGATCAAGATGGGCTTAGTGGTCACTCCTGAAACAACTATCTGTGGTCTCATCTGGCCTACCCTGACACCTTTTAAAACCCCTTTCTTAATCAACATGGGTTTACTCGAAAGGCTGGGGATCACTGGCATCTCTTTTACCTTTGAAGGCACTATTTTTTCCAAATCCACGACATTTGTTGACTTTTCTCCACTATTTTAAATCTTAATGATAGGTTTGTAGGGAACTGCAGACTCTTCACCACCCCATATCAACTCTAATATGTTTGTTTCATTATGGGTTGGCAGTGGGTTATGATTGACATTCGGTGCATCCGAGCTTTGCACTACAATTTGGTGCGTAACAATCAGATCTTAGATCGCCCTCTTCAAGTACCAACATTTCTCTGTGTGGTGCCCAGGGGCATCAGAGCAATATGCACATCTCTTGGAATAATCCAAATTTGGGGGGAGGATTAGGGATCCTTCTTTCAATTACGCTCAGAACATTCAACGTCCTTAATTTCTGGAACAAGCCAGCATATGATTCTCTGATAGGGGTGAAATTATCTTTAGCAGCATTTTCCCTCTTATACTATAGCCTAGGTCAAAAAGGGAATTTTGTAGGTCCTTGGTAAATTTGTGGCGGTGGAGGATGATTTTGAGTGGCTGGTGCATGCCATTGCGGGTAAGAAGGGGGTTGGGCATATGGTTGTGTGGTATAAATAGGATATTGAGGAGATGAAATGGAATATAGTGGGTTTTGAGGAGGAAAGTAGTATTGTGGGTGGTTATATAGGTCTTGAGTATAGGTTTGGGATTGATACTGTGGGTAGTGGTGATGTGCACCTCTTGGATTTTGTTGTGGCCCTGAAATGATAGTGGCTACATCCTTCTTTCTTTTCTTTCCTTCAAAATTTCCCAACCCATTTTGAATCACCTGCGTTGTGGCTTTTAAAGCATCTTGTTTTATGATTTTTCCAGACTTAATACCATTCTCCACCATTTCACCAACCTTGATAGCCTCAGCAAGTGTCTTTCCAACATAGGAGAGAAAATGATGGAAGTAGTCAGGTTCTTGCGCTTGGAGAAAAGCATCAATAATCTCTGAATCCTTCATAGATGGCTTGACCCTAGCAGCTTGCTCCCTCCACCTGATAGCATATTCACGAAAACTTTCAACGGTCTTTTTTCTCATGTTGGCAAGAGAAGCGCGATCAGGCACAATATCAATGTTATACTGAAATTATTTAACAAAGTCTCGATCCATGTCATCCCAAGTATGCCAATTGGAAATTTCTTGATTAATAAACCATTTCGAGGCTGTTCCAATCATACTTTCTCCAAAGTATGCCATGAGCAATTCTTTTTTACCCCCTGCTCCCCTTAGTTGATTACAGTATTTCTTCAAGTGGGCTATGGGGTCACCATGACCATTATACTTCTCAAATTTTGGTGTCTTAAACCCAGAAGGCAGCTGAACATGGGGAAACATGCATAGGTCTCTAAATGAGACACTTTTGGGACCTCTTAAATCCTGCATATCTCTTACGCTTTGCTCCAAACTTTTCATTTTTCTAGCCATTTCTTCATGTTCCTCTTCCTTAGTGGTTTTCTCAACCTCAACAGAGGGGTTATACTGATGCGGGTAGTGGTAAGAGCTTGGGACTTTGAAAGTCAATTCAGGAGAATAATATTAATCATGCTGAGTTTTATATGGAGGCTCATTCTTGGATTTTTGTACCAGTGTAGGTTGAAGGACTGTATTAGTCTGCTTAGTAGGCACAAAAAGTGGGTTAATTATCACGAGTGTATTTGGAAGACGCACCATGGAAGTTCCAGCGGTATTGGATAAGTTAATGAATGGGCTAAAACCAGGTGGGTAGAATGGATCACTTACCGCGGCTTGAATGGGAATCGACACAGTTATATCCGACAATCCTGGAATTGCAGATGGTGGGGCTTGTCCATTTATCCAAGCATGATACATTTTAGCCATTTGTTGTCTCACCATCCTTAATTCCTCTTCTGATGATTATTCTTGTTGAATCAATAGACTTCGATCTTCTTCATTGTCTGACTCTATTCCTTCTTTGCGAGTCATCGTCTTCTTCCCTTTTGATTTGGTGTTGTACAGAGGAGATGCCAGCTTAGTCACAAACCAACCACCTTTAAACTTACTTTTTTTTTCTGGGTAAGCCGCAAACATGTTAGCATTAAGAGTTTCGCATATCATATTCACACATCGTATGTTATGCACCTAAATGCATTCCTCAATTCTAGTTTGGAAGGCCTTAAGTTTCATCCCGGCTTATTTGAGCGTACCCTTTCTCTTCGTCTTCTTTTTTTTTTTAAATTTTGAAAAAGCTTTGATCGAACTCGTTGGGGTTGCCTACGTATCATGCTGGACATGAATAAGATCTTTGCATAGTTCGAGAAAAATCCATAATTTTTATTTTAAATGATAAAAGTTGGCTAAAGTAAACAAATAAAGAAGTGAACTTTTAAAAGAATGAAAATAAACAAAAAGTGACATCTCAATCATTCATTTTTTGAAGTGCAAGTACAAAATAAGATAATCACTTAAAGATAGACCTTGCGAACTATCGACTGACTCAAAACTTAAACAAATAATCTAATCCAAAGTCATAGACTAAGACAAAAGAACGAAAGACTAAAAAAACTGAAAGACTGCAACAAAAGGAAACAAGGACCCCTATCACTAGCAACTAGGCTTCAATGTTCTTACAATCTCATCATCACGCCTGCTCATGGAGAATATGAACTTAAATGACCTCCTAAACCAAGGTATATGTCTTGCAATGAGGCTGTGAGCTGACCAACAAAGGCAGGTACTCGGGCGAGAAACTGTTCATGGTTTAACCCTTGGTAATGACCCATTTGAGCAGTGCGACCAACCAAATGATGGAACGTTTCTCGAAGTGAATTAAAAGTCTTCCCCTCCTTGTATCTGCTGATCACGAGCGATAATCGTCTCTCTGGCACGTCTTTCTAGAGCCAAAACTGTCTCTACTTCTTCTCGTAGCCTTCCCCTTTCATGAATCCATTGGGCCCTTTCCTAATCAAAATCTGCCTGAACCCTTTGATCATATTCTTGTAATTGCTGCTGACCAGATGCGTTGAGTTTTGCAATTTGTGCACCTCTGGTTGTTGCCAATTTAAGTTTTCCCTAGAGTGTGGCTTTAATATGGGCTAATTCTATTCTTTCTTTTGTAATATTTGCTTGTTGCTCATCAATGATTTCCCTAGCTCTTTTCAAGTCGACATTTAATGCTTGAATGGTTGACTGGTAATCTCTCCCCATATCTAATTGAATTTGCCTAACTCTTGCCTCAATCTCCGCCTCATTCATTGCCTGTTTCTAGATCAATGCAACTCTAGCATGCTCTAAATCTTCTCTCAAAGTCCAATTAGTGACGTGGTGATCTCGCATAGCCATCTCGACTCTTGCCTTGATTTTCGCCTCTTGATCTATTAGTCCTTTTACAGATCTCGTTGGTCTGATTGGTGGAGGTGGTTGTTTCTCTAACAAGTCAGAATATTCTGGGTGTACTTCTCCCCTTTCGTGCTCCGTGACCATCGTGCTAAATCCCATAACAAGACAACCCTTCCAAATTTGTTAAGTTTCTCCCTCGGGGAGGGGAATTTCTGCTCTAACCTCATACTCAAAGCCTCTCATATCCTCAGTCACAGGTTTAATTTGACGTCTACCTAATTGGCGCAAAACTTGCAATGGCACATACGGCTGCACACCTCTAATACCCATCAGCATAAAAAAAGGGCGAAGTAGATATGTATATGACTTCCCTCCAAGGGACGCAAGGTAGTTCCATGTAATTTTATCTTTTTTCAGTGAGCGAAAGCGCTTAACCCAAGCCTCAAACCCTTCTGGGCATTTATAATTTTCCATCCTCTTTGCATGGTCTATAATATGATCAACCCGCTCGTGAACAAACATTGCCATAGTAGGATGTTGGTAAAGGTGCTCCACTATGCACAACTGCAGTAGAATGTTACATCCTTCAAAGAAACTCTTCCCCTGCTGGCAAACAGTTAAGGCACAATAAATGTCAGCCAGGATTATTGGCACGATGGTATGGTCTTCCTTCTTAATCAAGATATTTACTACTCCATCTAGACGAATGTTAATCTTTTTACCCCTCGTTGAAAAAACCATTGTCCCCAAAAAAACTACCATAAAAGCAAACCGTCTGTGTTCCTTCCATGCCTCAAACTTTCCCTTGTTGCTGAGGAGTGTTCCAAATTGCTCGAACCCTTCCTTTCTCCCATACCTTTCATACAAAAACTATAAGGAGACCCAACCTTTCTCCAAAGACTTCTCTTTGGCTTTGCAAATGTTCAAGAGTAGATAGAATTTGTTTACAGAAATGCTTCTCGGGGCTACCAATTTCTGACGGGCTAATCTCTCTCTAAAACTAGTATAACCAGCTATCTCCTCCAAAGTAGGGGTCAACTCAAAATTCGAGAACCGAAAAACATTGTTTGTTGGGTCCCAAAAGGATAGGAATACCTTGATCACATCTCTCCTAGGGTTAATTGTCATGATCCTGGTTAATAAACCCAAATATTTGAAAATTTTATCCTGCTCTAAAAGACCCATGTCATGCCACCACTTCCAGAGCTCCAAAGGAACACAATCTATGACCTGAAGCAGTATATTCCCTTCTCTTTTCCTCTTCTGACACTTTCCACGAGGGGGATTAACCATGTTGTAACTATGGACAGAAATACAAGGTCAAGAGATGTCTAGACTTAGATAGAAGATAGGTTTTGACCCACAAAAGCTAGTAAATAAACAAGTTTAAACTCAAAGGGAAAACAACACGGACACTTTTCAAAAAAAAGAGGATTTGAGGGGAACAAAATATCACCATCTCTTTTAAAAAGTGAATCTATTTCCAAATGTTGGTCAATCGTGACTTAAATAGTCAAACTTAACCGATCTACCTACCACGTATGCAAAATATCGAGCCCGAGATGGATTGCCTACGTATCTTATCCTGGGGCCAAGAACCAGGTACACGTAGTTCTTGAAAATTGACCCAGAAGGTGATTTTGCAAAGACAACCTCTACATATTTTCACAAGACTCTTTTAGGCTAAAAATTGATAAAACACTCTTAGACAAAAGGGAAGACACGTTTATTTTTGTAAAAATAAACCTTAAAACCTCCAAAAAGGTTTAGGGCTATTATGACATAAACGACGGGGTTGGTCACGTTCGCAAGACGACTTCCATAGAAGCTTTCTCTTCAATTTCAGAAAATGCATAAGGAGTTTTAAAACAAGAAAAAAGAAAGCTTTCATTTCCTTTTAAACTCGCTTTTCCTTTATACTTGAGCAAATTCTTTACGAAAATGGGCATGAAATTCGGGAAATACTTTTCTCTCTTTTCTTTCTGTAATCACGCTAAAGCTGGTCAACAATCAACAGACCTTCCTCATAATATTACAAATAGCACATAGGATGCACATGTTGGTCTCAAAAGAGGGTACCTGTCCTAGACGGACCCGGCCCCTGTGCCGAGTCCCACTAAGTGAAATCCAAATGATGTAGATAAGCGAAGCCTACAAGGGATAACCATGTCTGTATTTCAATCTTGCTAGGTGTAAACCTGATGGATATAGGCGTTTAGACTGGCTTACCAGAGCAGACACTCGAGCCAGGGAGGGGCAACTTGCTGGTAGCAGTGCTATCCCGGCTTTGTAGCTTGTCCAAACCCTACCTAACATGTGTGACTAATAATCCTTCATCAGGTGCAAAGGCACTCCAACTTTATCTCAAAAAGAAGGTAGGATGCATAACTACATTCCTGTGATCGTGTGTGAAGTGTTCAGAGACTCCGATGGGTACCCGAGAGAAGACAATTTATAGTATAGTTCAACAATATCAAAGAAATAACTGAGCGACAAGTAGCACATTAGGCCAGCATACACAATATATTTAAGAAAATAATAAAATAAGCCAAGTATTAGTCAAAATCAAAAGCTCAAATTCTGGTTGTCCCCAGCGGAGTCGCCAGAGATGTCACACCCCTTTTATGGACGGGTAGAAGGGTTTTTCCAATTAAAGTGACGATATTGAATAGAGATTATTTTATTTATTTGTTCAGAGTCACCACTTGGAATTGAGTTTTAATGGTGTTTCAAGTCACCTTTTTGAATCCCTAATCAAAAGAAAATGACTCTTTATTTTGGTCTGCGAAAATAAAAGACCGGGTAAGGAGTTTTATTGATCGAGGGGAAGGTATGAGGCACCCCTCGAGTCCCGTGGTTCTAGCATGGTCGCTTTTATCGACTTGTACTTAGCTTAAATTATTTTGGATAGATTGTGTTACAAGCCTTGGTTCGCTTGTCTTTTTATTGTTGAACTCTTATTGGTCCTAACTTAGATGTATAATCGCATTCTTGGTCTAAATTAGAGAATTAGTTATTAATAATTTGGCCAAGGTGCGTAACCGCATCCTTGAGATTTTGTTTTTAACATTTAATTATTTGATCAATTATTTATTTATTTTTAAAAACGTCTCAAGAAAAAGGTGCATAACCGCATTCTTAATCGAAATGACATTTTATTATTATAATTATTTATTGTTCCTAAAGCTCGTCTAGCATTAGAGGCATTTATTCGTATCTTGTAAAGCCGAGAATTTTTTTCTATCTTTTCAAAATCTTTACCCTCTCTCTTTTTCGTGACGAATTTTAGATTAATCCGCGACTGTTTTTTCCCTCTTTTCTTTAATCAATTGCGATGGGATTTAGAATAAATCCGCAACCCATCTCATTTTTCCACTTAACCGATTAGTTAAAATAGTTCAGGGCCCGAACACTTTCTAATCTATCTTAAGAAGCTAACATATCTTGCTTATGCATTGTTTTCAAAAGAACACTAATAGCAGATAACTTGAAAGAGCGGTTTAAGCATAGTTTTTCAAAAACAATTCAAATATCAACAATGAGAGACAACTGAACATATAATCAATTTGATGGCTAGACAAATGGTCTTTTTTTCCTTTTAATTTCAAATTATTTAATTCAAAGAAAATAAATTCCAAACTCAACTAACACTGATTAAGTCTTGAACTGATGCATCATTTACACGTTCAATGCCCAACTGCTTACTGTCTAACCATGCATATTTTAAATACTATAACTCATAAAAAAATCCAAGTAAAACCTATACAGTGTGGTAAAAATGCTACAAACTATCATTAAAAATCATTTTTGCCCATTTAAAATCAAAAGGCCAGTAACAAGCCGTAAAACAATTTGAAATTCAAGTATGTTATGAGAAAAGCATAATATTTGCACAAGTTTTTCAATTGCACATGCTAAAGCGTTTAACAAGACGAGCTAGAACAAACTATTTTGAACAACCAACCATAATCATAACTATTATCCAACAGATTTCTAAATTACATGTATTTGCTCACTTACACGTTCTTCACGTTCGAAGTAACCGTAGAATCTTAAAATAGTAAATAGCCTAAAGTGATTAGCAAGTAGCTATTATCCAAGGACCGTGCATGCAACTTGAATTTCTAATATGAACATGAATTGATATTGACATCTTATTAATGAGACCTAAGGCTAATAACTTCGAGCTGAGCGGATAAAATATGAAAGAAGGAATTTGAAGTTATTTTTTATTATTATTCTTTTTTTTTAAAAAAAAGGTTGCGGCTAATTTTTATTTTTTCGTTAATGAATAAATGATAGCATTCGTTTTGATAAAGAAAGAAATTGAAACATGTCGATATTCAGGACATTTGATCTTTACCAACTGTAATAAACATGTACGATCTCGTAAGACTAAAGCAAACCACTTTTACTAATACTTGTATTCGTTCCTTCCGACCTCTATCTCTAAACTCTCCAAACCATTATTATCCTTTAGGAGGAATAAAATAACACAAATCAACTAATTAATTCTAACCGAGAGGAACTAAGAATCTTCAAAGAAGATAAACACATCACATCCAAACTACAAGTAAAATAATAAGAACATGGAAAATAGGAACTACAGGTGAAGGTGAAGAAAAAGAAAAAGTAAAAAAATAAGCCCTCCCATACTTTGGCTAAAAGAACGAACAAACATGGGGAAAATTTTCTATCCCTTTTTTTTTACATTCTTCCTTGTTTTGGTCTTGTTTTCCCCTCGTTCTTTTACTCTAACTCTTTTTGTTCTATGTTAGCATTCAAAAACAGATTATATTAAACCTTTAATCTACGCACAAATATATAAGTGCTTGGATAATCGAACATATATCTCACAATAAATTTTCACGTAAAAAAAACAAGCGAAACAGATGGGCAAAAATGAAATCATCTTTCGATTTATCATTACTTTCAACTACAAAGAGTTCAAAGATTACCTCTTTCACGTCGAGAAGAAGACGAAGCTAAAGCAATCTACTTATTTCCAAGAGTTAGCAAACGCTAAACTCTTACAAGATCGGAACCGAAGCCACCGAACGAAAAAACCAAAACCCGGACTCGAACTACGAACCTTTAAAATTTCATTGTTTTCTATGCTTTTCTTTTTCTTTCTCTCGTCTCTTTGTGTTTTTCTTCTATTTTTTCTTTTTCTAATATCGTGTGTGTGCTTGTTTATATAGAGTATTGGTGTGTGTGAGTGTCGTGTATGGGTGAGTGTCGTGTGTGTGTAACAGGAAATTAGGGACGTGGGGGAGAGGAATTAGGGGGAGGTTATTTGGGTGAGAGTTTTTAGGAGAGAGGGGTTTAGGAAGAGAAATAAAACGTGGGGAAAGGGTGGGGTTTAGTGATGTGCATGTTGCGACGGAAAGCGACAAACTCAAAAATAGAGAAAATAAAGAACACCAAATTTAACGTGGAAAAATCCTTCAAATCGAAGGTAACAACCACGGGATCACAAAGACCCAAATAACTCCACTATAACAATAAGAGGGTTACAAATATTCTCCAACAATGGCTACACAACAAGTGTCAAACACGGGGAAACAATAGCTACACCAACAAACTAAATCAAGAAAAATCACCCAAAGCAGAATTTCAGTTCGGGACTGAAATCTGGATGCTGCAAACTTTCAAATACGATCTCCACCGTTCAAATCAAAAACCAAGATGTTAGTAATACTCAGTCAAAATTTCATCCCGATCCAACGGTGAACTAACTGACAAACGTGATTTGAAGATGGCTGGCCGGAGAGCAAAAACTGCAGCGAAATTCTCCCTTTTCTTCTCTCTTCTCTCTAGGTGAAAGCTCTCTCAAAAACTTCTCTTATGTGCTATTGTCTTTCAAAGACAAATACCAATGAGCTCTTGATTAATTCTCTCAAGTAGTCCTATTTATAGATGATGAGTGGTGCTTCATTTCCATAAGCCAAAACCAACTCCAAGTAGGATTAGGAATCCAACTTCAAATAGGAATACACATCCAACTCTTATTCCAAATAGGATTGGAACTTACTAAAAGAGAATAGGATTAGTCCATGGGCCTTTGGCTGGAACATGGGCTATAGCCCAACAAACTCCCCCTCCAGCCAAGGGGCGAAATGAATCTTCAAGTAGAGGAACTCTCGACAGGCTTCATGCCTGCCGAAGTTCTACAAAACTCATGCTTGTCTGCAATCATCACTTTCATTAGCACATCTGAAGGATTGTCATCAGTGTGTATCTTCTCACCCTCAAAATCTAGACTTGCGACTAAGCCTAGTACCGTAGAAGACATTTTCACAACAGGAGAGAAAGTTTCATCAAAGTTAATTTTCTTTCTCTTGTCAAATCCTTTGTCAACTAACCTCGCCTTATACCTAGGCGCAGAGGTATGCTCTTGCTTTACTCTGAAGATCCATTTGTTCGATAAAGCTCTCTTACCTTTCGGTAATTCCACTAATTCATATGAGTCATTCTCATGGAGTGACTTCATCTCATCATCCATAGTTTCTACCTACTGCTCTCTGTGAGTATCTTGCATTGCTTTATCATAATCTCTAGGTTTTTCATGTCAGTCAACAGTACATACTCATTAGGAGAGTAACGTGTTGATTTTTTCTTTTCTCTAGTAGATCTTCTATTTGAGGTTTCAGGAGCATCCAAAGTAGCAACCTGAGCAGGAGCTGGTTATTGATCAACCACAACATCATTAATAAGAGCATCTATATGTTCTACACCCTGATTATTATTTTGATCCTGCTCACCGTCTGCATTATTATCTTGGGTTCCTTCATGTGCAATAGATGAATCAGTAATAGAAACTGGATCAACATCGACTAAGCTCTCAATATTCTGAGAATCTATTTTCTCAGTCTTATCAATATCTTCAATTATTTGATCTTCAAAGAACACTGTGTCACGACTTCTAATAAGCTTATTATCAATCGGATCATAAAATCGATAGCCAAACTCATCTTGACAATAACCAATGAAGATGCACTGCTTAGTTTTAACATCCAGTTTTGATCTCTCATCTTTTGGAACATGCACACAAGCTTTACACCCAAACACTTTCAAATGATCATAGAAAACATCCTTAGCAAACCAAACTCTATTTGGAACATCACCATCCAAAGCAACCGCAGGAGACAAATTGATAACATAAGCAACAGTGTTAAGTGCTTCTGCCCAAAAGGAATTCGGAAGTTTAGCCTCTGAAAGTACACATCTAACTCTCTCAACTAGAATTCTATTCATCCTCTCTGCCAAGCCATTCAACTGAAGCGTCTTGGGTGGAGTTTTCTGATGATGAATTCTTTGCGTTTTGCAATAGTTATCAAAGGGAGCAATATATTCACTGCCATTATCAGTGCGAATACGTTTTAATTTCTTTTTCGTTTGTCTCTCACGTAAGGCTTGAAATTCCTTAAAAATATCAAGTACTTGATCTTTGGATTTTAAAGGATATACCCAGAGCTTGCGAGAATGATCATCAATGAAAGTAGCAAAGTAAAGTGCACCACCTTTTAACTTTACTTTAAAAGGACCACACAAATCAGAGTGTACTAGCTCCAACAATTCAGGCTTTCTTGAAAGGGGATGACTGTGAAACGAAACTCTTTTCTGTTTCCTGGCTAAGCAGTGAACACATCTTTTCACCTTTGCTTGTTTCACACAAGCAAGCAAATTCTTCTTAGCCAAACATGCAATACCCCTCTCGCTCATATGACTTAACCTCTTGTGCCACAATTCTGATGAAGCGTCACTTTCTATTAGATTTACAGAGTCACTAAGGATAGAATCTTGTGTCACATATAAATTAGAATTCTTTCTTCCTCGAGCTACAATTAATAAGCCTTTGGTGAGCTTCCATTGTCCATTAAACAAGTCATTATGGTAGCCGTCATCATTCAGTTGTCCTACAGAGATCAAATTCAAAGGAGTGTTTGGGGCATGCTTCACATTTTGAAGGACTAACGTTGTACCAATATTAGTCTTCAAACAAACTGTGCCAACACCAAACACCTTAACTTCACTAGCATTGCCCATCTTTAACACTCCACAGCTAACAGGAGTATAAGATGAAAAGAAGTCTTTCCTTGGTGTGACATGAGATGTAGCTCCAGAATTTACTATCAAACTTGTATCTTGGGATACAAAATTGATGACGTTTTTATCAGAAGCAAAGAGAAGGTCTTCTCGGACAACAGCTACAACATTATTTCCGTTATTTTCTTCTTTCTTTCCTTCTCTAATTTCTTGCTTCAACTTATTGCAGAACCTCTTAATATGTCCTTTCTTTCCACAATGATGACATGAAATATTCTGATACCCCGACCTTGACTTACTTCTGCTTTTACCTCTATTTCTCGAATTTCTTATTTTATCTCTCCCCCGGTCTTCTGTAAAAAAAAAACATCTGAATGTGAGGATGAGCCTTGATATTTTCTCCTTACTTCTTCATTCAACACACCACTCTTGGCATATTCCATAGTCACCTTACCACCAGGAGCTGAATTTGTTAAAGAAATACGAAGAGTTTTCCAAGAATATGGTAGAGTATTAAGAAGCCAAAGTCTTTGTATTTCATCATCAAAATTGATACTCATTGCAGACAGCTGATCAAGGACACCTTGAAAATCATTGATATGATCAAGAATATGACTGCTCTCCTTGTATTTAAAAGTCATCAATTGCTTTAGTAGGAACAACTTGTTATTGCCAGTTTTTGAAGCGTAAAGTGTCTCCAACTTTTCCCATAATGTTCTAGCATGTGTCTCATTCACAATGTGATTGCGAACATTGTCTAATATATCCACATACTTGTTGGTGCTCAAAGTCTCAATTCTCATCAATCGTGGACTCGGGTTTATGAGCAGCGAAAACGAGAAGATGCATCTTCTTCACAAAGAGTAGATCTTTCATCTTGCTTTTCCATATGTTGTAATTACTCCCGTTTAAACATATCATCTTGCTCATATTCGCCTCCATAAAAAATCCTTGATATCTAACCAAGGCTCTGATACCACTTGTTGCGACGAAAAACGACAAACCCAAAAATAAAGAAAATAAAGAACACCAAATTTAACGTGGAAAAACCCTTCAAATCGACGGTAACAACCACGGGATCACAAAGACCCAAATAGATACACTATAAAAATAAGAAGGTAACAAATATTTTCCAACAGTGGCTACACAACAAGTGCCAAACACGGAAAAACAATAGCTACACCAACAAACTAAATCAAGAGAAATCACCCAAAACAGAACTTCTGTTCGGGACTGAAAATGGGATACTATGGACCTCCAAATCCAATCTTCACCATTCAAATCAAACACCAAGATGTTATAAACACTCAGTCCAAATTTCAGCCCGATCCAACGGTGAGCGAACTGGCAAACGTGATTTGAAGCTGGCTGGTCGGAGAGCAAAAACTGCAGCGAAATTCTCCCTTTTCTTCTCTCTTCTCTCTAGGTGAAAGCTCTCTCAAAAACCTCTCTTATGTGCTATTATTTTTCAAAGACAAATACCAATAAGCTCTTGAATAATACTCTCAAGTAGTCCTATTTATTGATGATGAGTGGTGCTTCTTTTCCATAAGACAAAACCAACTCCAAATAGGATTAGGAATCCAACTCCAATTCCAAATAAGATTGGAACTTACCAAAAGAGAATAGGACTAGGCCATGGGCCTTTGACTGGAACATGGGCTATAGCCCAACAGTGCAGAGGGAGGAGGGGTAAGTTAGTTGAGATATGATAGTATTTTAGTAGGATTAGGGTTGTGTGACTGTTAGGGTTTGTTGTGCTCTGAATAGAAAAAAAAGAAAGAAGAAAAAACGTGTAGAAAGAAAAGAGTGGTGTGTGTGCATGTGCATGTGAGTGGTGAGGTGGAAGAATGTGATTGGTTCTCTTTTTTTCTTTTTGATTTTATATAAAATTGGTAAATAAAATTATCAAAATAATACTAATAGTAATAAAAATAGTAATTAACTAATTAATTATAGATAAAAAAGAATTAAAATATTACTAACAAAATACTACTTATATATAAATCTAATTTTAAAATAAAAAATATTTTTGTGAGATTTTTCCTCTTCCTTTTTAAAAACGAAACAAAAATTGTTATCTTAAAATATGACTCTCTTTTTGTAATTTTTTTTATTTTTCAAAGTAAGACCCACCAAAAATAATAATAATAATAATAATAATAATAATAATAATAATAATAATAGTAATAATAATAATAATAATAATAATAATAATAAAACTAAAAGAAGAAAATCAAATAAATAATTATGCTACGATAAAAATATAACTACGAAAAATACTAAAATTACTAGCTTATCTATTAAAACTTATATTAAGAGAAAAATACATTTTTTCAAAATTTTCTTTTCTTTACGGAAATAAAACTTATCTTAGACAAAAATTGATTCTATTTTGTTGTTTTCAAATTTATCAAGTAAAACCTACTAAAAAAAATGTAATAAAAGTTAAAATAATGATTAGACTAAAATAAATATATTCTTTCATATATGCGATAAACTCAGGAATGATCAAAAATTACGTGTCTACATCTGTCCCTCTTTGACTGGGAACTCAAAGGGTTCTCAGACAAAGAAGTAGACGACGAGATAAGTTTTGGCCCGGTCGTTATTTTTTGAGGGAAAATAAGAAAAGGATGCGACCGAGTTTTGATTTGGGACAGCCTACATATTTCGGGTTATAAGAAAATCAGGTCGTAGACGACGAGATAAGTTTTGGCCCGGTCGTTATTTTTTGAGGGAAAATAAGAAAAGGATGCGACCGAGTCCTGATTTGGGACAGCCTACATATTCCGGGTTATAAGAAAATCAGGTCGCGTGTAGTTCAAGACGATGGATTGATGAGATGACGAGTTGGAGGTCGAGTAAGGTCCCATCGAGGCTTCGGTCCGCGACTCTTGTTATTACATCAAAATGAAAGATAAAAATAAAATAAAAATACAAGTACAAGATCCTATTTATGCAGTTTCTCTTGCCACGTCTTCTCTTATGGTGAGACAAGCATTTTGATCTTCAAATGAACTTAAAAATGAATCATGTTCTTCAGGTGGGATCTTGTCACTTGATTCTGAAAGTTACTATGTCCCCATGTAAGTTCCTCGACTTGAGACGAAAATAGGCTTGAAAGTTGACCCTGTTTTTCAGGCGGGCTCCTGCTGCTTCTTAGCAAACTTGAAATTGAGAGAATTGATCTTGTTTTCCAGGAAGGCTCCTAAGATTAGAATGAATGTTTGATCCTATTCTCCAAACGGATTCCTGCGAACAAATCAAAACAGAACAAAATTTTCTGCCCCAGTTTGAAGTAAAGAAAATTTTGTGAGTATAAATCGAAGATAAACTAAAAATAGATCCCATTATCCAGGAGGGTCCTGCTAGTCCCATTTTCCAGGAGGGTCCTGCTACTAAAAATAAATCTCATTATCCAGAAGGGTCCTGCTACGCTAAATTCTATTATCCAGGAGGGTTCTGCTACGCTAAATCCCATTATCCAGGAGGGTCCTTCTAGTCCCATTTTCCAGAAGGGTCCTGCTACTAAAAATAAATCCCATTATTCAGGAGGGTCCTTCTAGTCCCATTTTCCAGGAGGGTCCTTCTTTTAAAAATAAATCTCATTATCCAGGAGGGTCCTGCTACGCTAAATCCCATTATCCAGGAGGGTCTTGCTAGTCCCATTTTTCAGGAGAGGCCTGCTACTAAAAATAAATCCCATTATCCAGGAGGGTCCTGCTAGTCCCATTAACCAGGAGGGCTCTTCTACCAAAAATAAATTTTTATTCTCCAGGAGGGTCCTGCTACCAAAAATAAATCTCATTATCCAGGAGGGTCCTGCTACGTAAAATCCCATTATCCAAGAGGGTCCTGCTACGCTAAATCCCATTATCCAGGAGGGTCCAGCCAATCCCATTTTCCAGGAGGGTCCTTCTACTAAAAATAAATCTCATTATTCAGGAGAGTCCTGCTATGCTAAATCCCATTATGCAGGAGGGTCCTGCTAGTCCCATTTTCCATGAGGGTCCTACTACTAAAAATAAATACTATTATCCAGGAGGGTCCTGCTACTAAAAATAAATCACATTATCCAGGAGGGTCCTGCTAGTCCCATTATCCAAGAGGGTCCTGCTACCAAAAATAAATCCCATTATCTAGGAGGGTCCTACTACGCTAAATCCCATTATCCAAGAGGTTCCTGCTACGCTAAATTCCATTATCCAGGAGTGTCTTGCTAGTCCCATTTTCCAGAATGTTCCTGCTACTAAAAATAAATCTCATTATCCAGGAGGGTCCTGCTACGCTAAATCTCATTATTCAGGAGGGTCCTGCTATGCTAAATCTCTTTATCCAGGAGGGTCCTGCTAGTCCCATTTTCCAGGAGGGTCCTGCTACTAAAAATAAATCTCATTATCCAGGAGGGTCCTGCTACCCTGAATCCCATTATCCAGGAGGGTCCTGCTACTAAAAATAAATTTCATTATCCAGGAGGATCCTGACTTTTATTCTAAAACTGTTGACTTGCATTCTTTCTAACAAGGTACCCGCAACAAACGAACAAATTTTGCCCCTGTTTCAAACAAAGAAAATTTGTGAGTTTTAAAGATTTAGTGGTTGGTTTGTGACTTTGGCCCTAAAGGCGATTGCTCTTGCACTTGTCGTGTTCTGCTCTATTCCAAACTGATGTATGTTCATTGCTGACTTGTCATACTTTTGACCCAAATTCTTTCTAATAACAACGAACTTGGGTGACTTTGAACCTATATTATTCATTTGTTTCACAGTGCTTTTCAATCCAATCCTAATTGACCCATTGTACTTTCATGGATTAAAATTGTCAGCATGCAATAATTTCTGGGCACTTATTGCACTTTGGATTATGTTACTTTCTTGTGCTGGCCATTTTTTTTGCTTTGTGAAATTGGAAAATTTGGTAGCATGTTTTCAAATCCTTTCTCACTTGACATGAGCTCGATTTAAAAACACATAAAACAAAGTGATGAAAAAAGAAAAATATAGAAAGAGAATTCAACAAAGAATATCCTTTTAAGGAGAAGAAGAAAAATAAAAACTTATCTGAGTGTAGTAGCCGGCTTTAATGATCATGACATGCACTTTGGATTGATCATCCCAATCTTCCATCCAAGCTAATCAGTAACTTTTGGTGATCTTCTGACTCTGAAACCAAGTTCCTTGTGTTTCACCAAACCATTACCACATTCAGGGCCTCATTCGTCTTATGGTGCCCACAAAGGTTTTCACCAATAAAACTCTCTCATTTTTTTTAACTTACCACCGCCTTATGGTGCCCGTGATAGTTTTCACTAATAAGACTCTCTCATTTTATTTTTTCTCAGCTTACCATCGCCTTATGGTGCCCGTGAAGGTTTTCACCAATAATACTCTCTCATTTCAATTTCTCTCAGCTTACCATCGCCTTATGGTGCCCGTGAAGGTTTTCACCAATAAGACTCTCTCATTTCAATTTTTCTTAATTGAAGTATCGCCCATGATGCAATTGTTTTGTACATATAACACTCTTAAACCTGACTTTTCAAAAGTTTATCTGAAGGTCTTTCTTTTGGGTTGTAACGTGGCTTTTGGATAGGGTTAGAAATAAAGGGTGGCATGAAGGTTCAAATATTACACTAAATAATGGGGGTTGTTTTACAGCTTTCGGAATCGACTCAAAAAAGAAAAATAACTTCTGCCCAAGTTTCTTTAAAATGGGGAATCCTGAAATTTTTATATGGTTGGACCGAACCCCAGCGATAGGGCTGCCTACGTATCTTGTTGTAACAAGAATCAGGTCAAACATAGTTCAAGGAATTGATTTGTTTTTATTTCATTTGTTATTTCTTGCGTTGTCATTTTTTTTTCTTCAACTTTGTCATGATTTCGAAAGAGGGATAAGAAACGAAGATAAACCAAAGCTCAATGGGGTTAGCAAAGGATGACACAATATTTTAGGTAGCAGAACAAAATGCCTTCATCATATCAACCTTTAAAATGTCAAGTACAGAGCGAGTAATCTAATACTGAAAACAAAAGGGATCATACATAATATATTTTCACAGCATCAACATTGATAGCTATTTTCGTTGTTTTGCCTTCTAAATATGTCAAATACAATGTACCATTGGGCAATACCCTCTTCACGATGAACGGTCCCTGCCAATTTGGAGCAAATTTGCCTTTGGCTTCGGTCTGGTGTGGGAGGATGCACCTCAATACTAATTGACCCATTTTGAAATGTCTGGGGTGTAGCTTCTTGTTATATGGTAGCGCCATTCTCTTCTGATACAACTGACCATGACATACTGACGTCAATATCTTTTCATCAAGCAAGATTAATTGCTCCAGTCGGGTTTTGACCCACTCGTCATCATCAATTTCAGCTTCTACAATGATTCTAAGGGATGGAATCTCAACTTTCGCCGATATAACAGCTTCCATCCCATATACCAATAAATATAGAGTTGCACCTGTTGAGGTGCGACAGTAGTGCGATACCCCAATAAGGCAAAAGGCAACTTCTTCCTCCACTGTCGGGAACCTTGCACCATTTTGTGGAGTATCTTCTTGATGTTTTTATTGGCAGCTTCTACAACCCCCATTTGCCTTTGGGCTATAAGGAGTTGAATTCCGATGTGAAATCTGAAACGGTTGGCATACCTCTTGCATCAAATGACTATTGAGATTTACAACATTATCTGTAACAATCACATTTGGGATACCGAATCGGCAAATGATATTGAAATGAATAGAATTCACCACAGGTTTTTTGATCACAGACTTAAAAATTACTGCCTCCACCCACTTTGTAAAATAATCAGTGGCCACCAGGATGAACCTATATCCATTTGACGCTTTTGGCTCAATCTGCCCAATCACATCCATCCCCCAAGCTGCAAAGGGCCACAGGGCTGACATTGTGTGTAGTTCTGAAGGGGGAGAATGTATCAAATCACCATGTACTTGGCATTCATGACACTTATGAACAAAACGTATGAAATCCGTCTCCATGGTGAGCCAATAATAACCTGCTCGAAGTATTTTCTTTGCTAAGATATACTCATTCATGTACGGTCCACAAACTCCAGAATGTATTTCAGTCATGATAGTCAAAGCCTCTCTAGCATCTACACACCTTAGAAGTCCCAAATCTGGAGTCTTCTTGTACAAAATTTCGCCACTTAAGAAAAATCCGCTAGATAATCGCTGAATAGTTCTCTTTTGATTGCCATCGGCATGCATTGGATACTCTCCAGATTGAATATATTCTTTGATATCATGGGACCAAGGTTCACCATCGAATTCCTCTTTGACCACATTGCAATAACCATGTTGATCACAGATTTATATGTGCAAAGGGTTGATGTAAGTTTTATCGGGATGTTAGAGCATAGAAGACAAAGTTGCTAAGGCGTCAGCGATCTCATTATGAACTCTGAGAATGTGTCTAAACTTCACTGATACAAATCGTTGACAAAGATCCTCCAAACAATCTCGATATGGTATGAGCTTTGAGTCACGAGTTACCCATTCTCCTTGAATTTGGTGGACTAGCAAATCTGAGTCTCCAAATACCTCCACTATTAACCTTTTTTTTGTAGTGGAAGATAAACACATCACATCCAAACTACAAGTAAAATAATAAGAACATGGAAAATAGGAACTACAGGTGAAGGTGAAGAAAAAGAAAAAGTAAAAAAATAAGCCCTCCCATATTTTGGCTAAAAGAACGAACAAACATGGGGAAAATTTTCTATCCCCCTTTTTTTTTACATTCTTCCTTGTTTTGTTCTTGTTTTCCCCTCGTTCTTTTACTCTAACTCTTTTTGTTCTATGTTAGCATTCAAAAACAGATTATATTAAACCTTTAATCTACGCACAAATATATAAGTGCTTGGATAATTAAACATACATCTCACAATAAATTATCACGTAAAAAAACAAGCGAAACAAATGGGCAAAAATGAAATCATCTTTCGATTTATCATTACTTTCAACTACAAAGAGTTCAAAGATTATTTCTTTCACGTCGAGAAGAAAACGAAGCTAAAGCAATCTACTGATTTCCAAGAGTTAGCAAATGCTAAACTCTTACAAGATCAGAACCGAAGCCAACGAATGAGAAAACCAAAACCCGGACTCCAACTACGAACCTTTAAAATTTCACTGTTTTCTCTCCTTTTCTTTTTCTTTCTCTTGTCTCTTTGTGTTTTTCTTCTGTTTTTTATTTTTCTAATATCATGTGTGTGCTTGTTTATATAGAGTATTGGTGTGTGTGAGTGTCGTGTGTGGGTGAGTGTCATGTGTGTGTGTGTAACAGGAAATTAGGGACGTGGGGGAGAGGAATTAGGGGGAGGTTATTTGGGTGAGAGTTTTTAGGAGAGAGGGGTTTAGGAAGAGAGAAAACGTGGGGAAAGGGTGGGGTTTAGTGATGTGCAAAGGGAGGAGGGGTAAGCTAGTTGAGATATGGTAGTATTTTAGTAGGATTAGGGTTGTATGAGTGTTAGGGTTTGTTGTGCTATGAATAGAAAAAAAAAAGAAAAAACGTGTAGAAAGAAAAGAGTGGTGTGTGTGCATGTGCATGTGAGTGGTGAGGTGGAAGAATGTGATTGGTTCTCTTTTTTTCTTTTTGATTTTATATAAAATTGGTAAATACTAATAGTAATGAAAATAGTAATTAACTAATTAATTATAGATAAAAAAGAATTAAAATATTACTAACAAAATACTACTTATATATAAATCTAATTTTAAAATGAAAAATATTTTTGTGAGATTTTTCCTCTTCCTTTTTAAAACGAAACAAAAAATGTTATCCTAAAATATGACTATCTTTTTGTAGTTTTTTTTTATTTTTCAAAGTAAGACCTACCAATAAATAATAATAATAATAATAATAATAAAACTAAAACTAAAAGAAGAAAATCAAATAAATAATTTTGCTACGATAAAAACATAACTACGAAAAATACTAAAATTACTTTCTTATCTATTAAAACTTATATTAAGAGAAAAATATATTTTTTCAAAATTTTCTTTTTTTTACGGAAAATAAAACTTATCCTAAAAAAAAAGTGATTCTATTTTGTGGTTTTCAAATTTATCAAGTAAAATCTACTTAAAAATTGGAATAAAAATTAAAATAAAGATTAGACTAAAATAAATATATTCTTTTATATATGCGATAAACTCAGGGAAAGTAAAAAATTACGTGTGTACAGGATGAATGGACAAGCTCCACCTTCTTCAATCCCTGTATATCCAGATGTGATCATGTCGTCTCCCATCCAAGTCTCGATAAGTGATCCACTTTACCCACCTGAGTTTGGTCCATATATTAACACATCCAATATTGCTGGAACTTCCACGCTACGCCCTTTGAATGCGCCCATGATACGTAACCCACTTTTTGTATCTGCTACACAGACCAATACAGTCCCTTAACCAACATTGGTACAGAAATCCAACAATGATCCTCCATCTAAAGTTCATCATGATCAGTATTATTCTCCTGAACTGACTATTAAAGTCCCAGGCTCTTACCACCATCCTCATCAGTATAATCCCCTTGTTGAGCCTGAAAAAACTACTAAAGAAGAGGAACATGAAGAAATGGCTAAGAAAATGAAAAGTTTGGAACAAAGCATGAGAAACATACAAGGACTAGGAGGGCATAAGAGTGTTTCTTTCAAGAATTTATGTATGTTCCCTGATGTTCACTTGCCTATAGGGTTCAAAACCCCAAAGTTTGACAAATATAGCGGTCATGGTGACCCTGTGGCTCACTTAAAGAGGTTCTGTAATCAACTTAGAGGAGCAGGGGGAAAAGAAGAACTGCTTATGGCTTATTTTGGAGAAAGTTTAACAGGAATAGACTCAGATTGGTTCATTGATCAAGATATTTCTCGTTGGCATGTTTGGGATGATATGGCTCAGGATTTTGTCCAGCAATTTCAATACAATATTGAAATTGTTCCTGATCGCAATTTCCTCACTAACTTGAAGAAGAAACCAGCTGAAAGTTTCAGGGAATATGCCATAAAATGGAGAGAACAGGCGGCCAGTGTCAAACCACCAAATGAAAGACCATAAATTGATTGATATTTTCCTCCAATCTCAAGAGCTCGATTATTTCCATTACTTGCTTGCTTCAGTAGGTAAGCCTTTTGCTGAGGCAATTAAGATTAGAGAGATGGTGGAGAATGGTATAAAATCAAGGAAAATTGTAAGTCAGACAGCCCTCAAGACCACCACACAAGCAATTCAAAATGGTTCAGGAGGTTTTGGAAATCGAAAAAAAGAGGAAGGGACTATGATGGCATCAGTATCGAGGGGTTTCTAAAGAGGGATGAACTACCATCGTGTTCATGTCCAACATGGACAATCTAGCTCTCCTCAACATTATTACCCGCATCCAGATCCCTATTAGTCAGTTTATCCACCTCAATATGTTGCTTTCAACACCAGGCTTATGCTCGACCTCCTCAATGCCCACAATGGCGGGCACCTGCTCCACAAGATTTCCGTCCACAACAACAGAATTTTCAAGCATCTTATAATCCACATCCAAGGATAGATTATACAAGAGAGCAAGGGCAAAGAGACAACTTTACCCCAATTAGAGAATCATACATGAGCTTATTGCGAAAATTGATACAATTAAGGTTGATTGAACCTATCACACCATACAATGTGAACCCAAATGCAAAAGGTTTTGACCCAACTGTTAGGTGTGAGTATCATTCAAATACCTAAGGTCATAGTACAGAGAATTTTTGGACTTTGAAGAGGGCAATCGAGAAGTTGATTGATAATAAAGCAATAGTGATACATAATGAGGAAGCACCAACTGTCACTAACAACCTATTTCCTGATCACAACAATGCACATGTCATTGGAATGATTTGTGATGATAGGGAACATAGACAAACAAGCCGAGCAGTGATGAAAATTGGCACCTCAAAAGAAGATATGGGTAAAACAATAAAATCCAGACAAAGGAAACCGTTGATCGTGAAAGGTGTGAGTTCTGTTGTAAAATCTAAGGTTCAAAAAAGTTGATATTGTATATACCTACAAAGTCAAAAGAAATGATGGTAACTGGGCCGAAATTATACATTCCTAGCAGCTTTACAAGTTTCAATCAAAATCAGAATGGTATAGGAAAAGTGGTTGAGCCAGTTGTAATAAAGCGCACAACACAACTTCCAGTAAGAAACATGAAGACCATCCCATGGAACTACAACAAAACCACTGTGACTTATAAGGGAAAAGAGATCATTCAAGAAATAAATGAAATGGGTGGTCTAACACGCTCTGGAAGATTTTATACTCTGGAAGAATTAAGAATGGCTAAACAAGCTAAAGATAGTCAAGGGCCAGTGAAAAAAACTATCACCGAAGAAGAGGCTGAGGAGTTCCTAAAAAATATGAAAGTTCAAGATTATTCCATTGTTGATCAGTTGAGAAAACCCCCAGCTCAAATCTCGATGCTATCTTTACTCTTGCATTCTCAGTTGAGAAAAACCCCAGCTCAAATCTCGATGCTATCCTTACTCTTGCATTCTAAAGAACACTGTCAAGAATTAATCAAATTTTTGAGCAAGACACACATCTCGGAAGATACCACAGTGTGTCATCTGGATAAAATGGCCAACAAAATATTTGAGGTGAACAGAATCACTTTCACTGATGACGAGTCGCCTGTAGAAGGATCAGGTCACAACAAAGCTTTGCACCTAACTGTCAAATATGAAGGGCATTATGTGAAATGGGTAATGATTGATGGAGATTCAGGTGTCGATATTTTCCCTCTCTTCACTTTACTAAGTTTGAAATTAGCACAGATAAAATTCGATCAAACAATGTGTGCGTTCGAGCTTTTAATGGTGCAAAATGAGACACAGTTGGTGAAATTGATCTTACTTTGATGATTGGAATAGTTGAGTTTGGGATCAATTTTCAAGTAATAGACATGGACACTTCCTACAACCTACTTTTAGGAAGGCCATGGATCCATATGGCTAGGGCTGTGCCATCTACTTTGCACCAGGTGGTCAAGTTTGAACATGACAAATACGAAATTATTATTCATGGGGAAGATGATCTTTCAACGTATCAAGACCCTTCCATACCATGCATTGAAGCCAGGGAAGGTTGTGAATCCCTCACTTATCAGGTTTTTGAGACAATGACAACCGATCAGTTTGTGGAAGGAATGCCTATTCCAGAGCCTCACCTCTCTTCCACTCCGGTCATGGTGGCTACCCAAATAATATGAAATGGTTATAAACCAGGGAAGGGATTAAGGGTGTCTTTGCAAGGAATTGTAAACCCTATCCATCCATATAGTAATCAAGATACTTTTGGGTTAGGTTTTGAGCCAACTAAAGCTGATAGGAAATGGGCAAAAGAGCGAAAAAAGAAGATTTGAAATCTGCCAAAGCCAATCCCCCACATTACCCAATCTTTCACTAAATCTCGATGTGAAGAGAGTCAAAACTTATCAGTCAAAAATGGGGTGGATGAAGTATGCCAAGGTCTTAAGGAAATGTTTTATGAGGTAAACATGGTTCAGACGGGTGAAGGCCCTAGTCATGTTGATGTGAAGTTTGTCGGCCCAAATGTCCAGCTCACCAACTGGGAAGCAACTCCTCTCCCCACAAGAAACGAGTCTTGGTAGTTTATTTTGTTGTTTTTTCTGTATTTGGACTATTTCTCAGGGTTGTAATCCAGATACTTTAATCGCTTTGCTTTGATGTTAACCCTTCTATCCTTTTAAATTCAATGAAATGAAGTTCCAAATTCGTTGTAAATTCTATATTCCTTTGTTCTTTTCTAATTTTTGTCATTTTATTTTCATTTAAGTTATATTAGTACCGGCTTTAATAACATGACATGCACGCGGAGTTCAGGTCTAGATCCTAAAAAGTCGTCTAATCTCGAAACAATGAATCAAGAGGTGGATGAATATGATGAAGATGAAGCTTATGAGGAAATAAAAAGGGGATTAGATCAATTTGAGAACAAGCCTAAGCCCAATTTAAATGAAACTGAGGCAGTAAATTTGGGAACCCTTGAAGAGGCTAGATAAACAAAGATAAGTATTCATGTTGAACAAAATACCAGGGATGACATAATTCAGGCTTTATTTGAATATAAAGACGTTTTTGCTTGGTCCTATGATGACATGCTGGGTTTGAGTGTTGATTTGGTAGTTCATGAACTTCCCACATATTCTGATTTCCCACCAGTCCAACAAAAGCAAAGAAAGTTTAAAACGGATATGAGTGATAAAATTAACGAAGAAATCATAGAGCAATTGAGTGCAAACGTGATCAGGGTCACCCAATACACTACATGGTTGGCCAATGTTGTGCCGGTGCCAAAGAAAGATGAGAAGACTCGAGTTTGTGTTGACTATAGGGATTTAAATAAAGCAAGTCAAAAAGACAACTTTCCTCTACCTAACATTCATATCCTTATTGACAATTGTGCGAAACATGAAATTTAATCTTTTGTGGATTGTTCTGCCGGGAATCACCAAATTCTAATAGATGAAAAAAGATGCAGAAAAGACTGTTTTCACCACCCCATGGGGGACTTATTGTTATAGGGTCATGCCATTTGGTCTGAAGAATGCGGAAGCAACTTATATGAGAGCTATGACTACTATCTTTCATGACATGATGCATAAAGAAGTTGAGGTATATGTCGATGATGTTATCATTAAATTCAAAACGCAAGTTGACCATGTGCGTGATTTAAGAAAGTTCTTCAAAAGATTACGAAAGTACAATCTCAAGCTCAATCTAGCCAAGTGCGCATTTGGAGTTCCCTCTGGCAAACTCTTGGGTTTTATAGTTAGCCGGAGAGGCATTGAATTGGATCCTTCCAAGATAAAAGCTATTCGATAATTACCACCCCCGAAGAATAAAACTGAAGTCATGAGTTTGCTTGGAAGGCTAAACTACATCAGTAGGTTCATTGCTCAGCTTACCACTACATGCGAGCCAATATTCAAGTTGCTGAAGAAGGACGCTGCTATCAAGTGTACAGACGAGTGTCAAGAAGCTTTTGACAAGATTAAAGAATATTTGACAAATCCTCCAGTACTGGTCCCACCAGAACCTGGTAGGCCTTTATTTTTGTATTTGTCGGTGATGGATAATTCCTTTGGATGTGTTCTAGGACAACATGATGTCACAGGTAAGAAAGAACAAGCTATCTATTATTTGAGCAAGAAGTTCACAAGCTATGAGACAAAATACACTCTTTTAGAAAAGACGTATTGCGCCTTAACTTGGGTCCCCCGGAAACTGAAGCATTATCTTTTGTCCTACACGACCTACTTTATATCTTGAATGGACCCTTTGAAATACATCTTTCAGAAGCCCATGCCAACAAGTAGGCTGGCAAAATGGCAGATTTTGCTTATAGAATTTGACATTGTATATGTCACTCGAACCGCTATGAAGGCACAAGCATTAGCCGATCATTTGGCAGAAAACCCAGTCGATAATGAGTACGAGCCATTATGAACTTATTTTCCTGATGAAGAGATTAATTCAATTGAGGAAGAAGTTCAGGATGACAGTCATGTGTGGAAATTATATTTTGATGGGGCTGTCAATATCAAAGGTGTAGGAATTGGAGAAGTTCTTATTTCACCAATGAGTCATCATTATCCTTCCACAACACGACTTTGGTTCTTCTACACCAATAATACAATAGAATATGAAGCTTGCATCATGGTTTTAAATATGTCAATAAATCTAGATGTACGTGAGTTAGTTGTCTTGGGAGATTCTGATTTGCTTATTTGGCATGTTCAGGGTGAATGGGAAACTCGGGACATGAAACTCATTCCGTACAAACAGTGTTTGGAGAACCTTAGTAAAAGGTTCAATTCAATTGAATTCATATATATTCCTAGGTTTCACAATGAGTTGGCTGATACTTTGGCCCCCTTAGCATCAATGCTTCCATATTCGGGTAATGTATATATTAACCCATTGGAGATTCAATTTAGAGATCGACATGGCTATTGTAATACAATAGAAGTAGATCCAGACGATGATCCATGGTATCACGACATTAAACGGTTCTTGAAAATGAAAGAATATCTGGTACATGCCAATGGAGATCAAAAGAGAACTATTTGGCGACTTGCCAATGGTTTCTTCTTAAGTGGGGAGGTTTTGTACAAAAGAACCCTAGATTTGAACTTATTGAGATGTGTGAACATTCAAGAAGCTGAAATGATCATGAACGAAGTGCATTTGGGGGTATGTGTGTCACATGCCAGACCGCCGTGAGTGGCACCCACCCAACCCCCAGATGAGCGAACCAATAGAGTCCAACTCTCAACATAGCCTAACAGCCTAAAACCAGTGTGCAGAAATTTAAACTAGCAATCGACATAATCAAATCAACTCTATAAAAATATAGCCTACGGAAAATCCTTCCCTAAAATCTAAAAGTCATCGTACCAAAAAACATCTACCAAAGCTAGAGTACGGGGATGCAACCGCAAAAAAATAGAACTAGTCTAAGCCCGAAACAAATGGGCTACAATTCAATAGATGGAAATTAAGGCAGCTTGGTCGAACAGATCACCTTTGATATCTCGAAGTGTCAGGCCTACAAGTGAGGTCGTGCGTCAACCGCCGGAAGATTTCCTGTACTCACAAAAAGGCAAGCAAGTGAAGTATCAGTACACAACCACCGTGTACTGGTAGGATCATCATCCAGTTCTAAATAAACAGTATATGAGTAGTACAACAATCAAGTAAAAGTACAGAAACACATAGGCAAGTCAACAGATATTCCTAGACTACAAGTCTCTACCTAACTTATCCCACAGGTAAACCACTTCACAGTTATAATCAATAATCCACAACAATAACAATTATGCCTCGTTACATATCCCGAACCCACCCTGGATCCCCTCTAGACAACACCTAAGTGTCAGACAAACAACCCGATCTACACCAAGACCAAACTTATAAAGCAATGTAACAACCCGACCTCTCAAGGACCAAAATACACAACCACATTTCATAAACACAACTCGGTCCACTCAGGGAACCATTAATAAAGATGCAACAATACAATAAAGTAAACTCGTACGAGGCGTGGTACCCGAGCCAACCGTTAGTGTTATCCCGTACCAGGCGTGGTACCCGAGCCAACCGTTAGTATATCCCATACCAGGCATGGTACCCAAGCCAACCATTAGTATTTCCCATACCAGGTGTGGTACCCGAGCCAACCGAATATCTCATAAATCCACAGTCACAAACAATGAACAATCAACACTTGTAAACCAACAAGCAATAACACTTAGATCATTTCACAAGACTGAAAAATAGAACTTTTGGACATTCCTAAATCATTCCCCAAGCAATGCAATGCAAACCATACAAATACTTAGACATGATTACACAAACATACAATGCATACAGGAATCAATAACCATCACCTACCTCGAATAAGCAAGCTCTACAATGCTGGAGCTTTTCCCCTTTCAGGATCTCTTGCTTGTTTTTGGTCTAGAAACAATATACAGTAACCAAAAATCAATCCTCATGGCCTACAAATTACCCAGAATTGCTTTCATTTGTTTTACCAAATTAACAACTGAACATGGATTTGAATGAATTAACATAAATAGGTAGCTTTGTAATTTGCCATATCACTCTCTTGGATCCCTTCTCAACGTTTCAAGTGTCTTTTAGCCTCGAGTTATGTGTCTTTCAATAACTTAAATCAATGCAATAATACTTCTTCGTATGTTGGTTATGTCCTTTAATTTGCAGCGTATACTGTTTTTGGGTTGACAAGAGTATATTTTTTCACAATAACCTTTCTAATTACCATTGATATGGCTAGACATTGTGTAAATAATCTATCATTTTCAAAACATGTGTGCTAACTTTGAAAATATTTTACATGTAAGCTTGAGAAATGTTCAACTGCGGATCATAATTCATGAGTTAACAGTACGGTACGTAGAACCATCGACAGTCTGTAGAACCCACTCGTGGTTCACTGGGGAAAAGATAACTCTCAGTCTATTTCCACAAGCTGGTTCTATGACCCGTAGAACTATCCACGACTCGTGAACCCAACTCGTGGTTCTCATACCCGAGGAGGGTATGCAGAGCAGTTTACACGAGTCCATTCCACGGCTCATGGTTCATTCCATGGCTCGTGGGTTGGGCTCGTGATTCCTGGAAAGTTTAGAATTTTGCAGAGTTTCTGAGTTAAAAAGCTGGTTCGAATTCTAGAGTGTTAAAATATCCTGCCCTCGGGATCATTCATCCTCGAATGAAGACTATGTAAGGAAAACTATAGAGAACATAGCCAAACCAACCAACAAAACATGAAAACTGAAGAATAACCATGAAAACTGAGCTTTTAACTTAAAACATGATTGAACTAACTTCGAAAAACATGAGTGCATGCTAGGATCATGAGAAAAGCTAATGGACTAGGATCGGAGAGATATAATAAGGAGGAAACTATTATCTCAAGCTGAAACTGGGTCGAAAGGAAAGAGATGAGGGTACTTGGCTTTCATGGTTGCTTCTGCTTCCCAAGTAGCTCCCTCAACTAACTGATTCCTCTAAAGGACTTTTACCGAAGTGACTTCTTTGTTCCTCAACCTCCGAATCTGATGATCAAGGATCTCAATGGGAACTTCTTCATAAGTAAGGCTATCCTTAACACTCACATCCTCCAAGGCTATAATCAAGGTAGGATCACCAACACACTTCTTCAACAAGGAAACATGGAAAACTGGATGAACCGCTTCAAGATCTGTTGGCAACTCCAACTCATAAGTAACACTACCAACTCTCCTTAGAATCTTGAAGGGAACTACATAGCAGGGACTAAGTTTACCCTTCGTATCGAATATTATCACACCCTTCATGGGTGATACCTTCAGAAATACCTTATCATCAACCTCAAACTCCAATTCTCTCCTTCTCACATTTGCATATGATTTCTGTCGACTCTGAGAAGTCTTCAACCTCTCCCTAATAATCTGAACTTTCTCCATAGTCTCATAAACCGAATATGGACCAATCAAATCTACTTCACCTACCTCAAACCAACCAATAGGAGATCTACACCTCCGCCTATAAAGTGCCTCGTAAGGAGCCATCTGGATGCTAGAATGAAAGCTATTGTTGTAGGAAAACTTAATAAGAGGTAAGTGATCATCTCAATTACCTTTAAAATCAATCACACAAGCCCTCAACATGTCCTCCATGGTCTGAATAGTATGCTCGGCCTGACCATCCGTCTGTGGGTGAAAAGCTGTGCTAAGTCTTATCTGAGTACCAAGGCCTTTCTGCAATGACATCCAAAATTGGGATGTGAACTGAGTACCCCTATCTGAAATGATAGACAATGGAACCCTATGCAATCTGACTATATCACGGATGTAGAGTCTGGAATAATCCTCTGCTGAATCAGTAGTCTTGACAACCAAGAAGTGGGATGACTTAGTCATACTGTCGACAATCACCCAAATAGAATCATGCTGCCTGCGAGTACAAGGTAAGCTTGTAATGAAGTCCATATTGATCGCTTCCCACTTCTAAGTAGGAATATTAATATCCTGAGTCATGCCACCCAGTCGCTGATGTTCTACCTTCACTTGTTGACAATTGGGACACTTAGCCATAAAATCAACTATGTCCCTCTTCATGCCATTCCACCAATAGACTTTCCGTAGGTCACAGTACATCTTGGTGGCACCGGGGTGAATGGAATACCTAGAACTGTGAGCCTCTATCAAAATTCGATGTCGCAACCCATCTATGTCTGGCACACATAATCGACCTTGATTTTGAAGCACACCATCTTTCCTTGGGAGAAAACCTCTACCCTCTATCGATGGACTGCATCCTTCAACTGATGCAAAATAGGATCCCTTTCTTGCTTCTCCTTCACCTCAACTACCAAAGATGATTCAGAACCATTTTGAACAATAACACCACCATCTGCTAAATCTTTAAGGCAAACTCCCAATCGAGCAAGTCTATGAACATCCTTGGCTAACTCCTTCTTTCCGTCTTCCATCGAAGACATACTACCCATAAACAATCTACTAAGTGCATCAGCCACTACATTGGCCTTACCCAGATGGTAAAGCACACTCATATCATAATCCTTAAGAAGCTCAAGCCATCTTCTTTGATGAAGATTCAATTTCTTCTGAGCTAACACATACTGAAGACTCTTATGGTCAGTAAACACATCCACATGGACACCATATAAGTAGTGTCTCCAAACCATCAAAGCAAAAACCACCACTGTTAACTCAAGATCATGAGTCAGGTTATTCTTCTCATGAATATTAAGCTATCTAGAAGCATAAGAAATCACCTTACCACGCTGCATCAAAACACAACCCAAACCAATCCTAGAAGCATCACAATACACAACAAATCCATCTTATCCCTTGGGTAGAGCCAAAACCGGAGTTGTGGTCAACCTAGTATTCAATTCCTGGAAGTTCTTCTCACACTCATCAGACCACTGAAACTTAACCTTCTTCTGAGTCAACTTGGTCAATAGGGCAGCTATGGAAGAAAAGCTTTCCACAATCTCATGTAGTAACTAGCAAACCCAAAAATCTCCTAATATCAGATGGGGAAGTGGGTCTAGGCCAGTTCTTCACTTCCTCTATTTTTTGCGAATCAACTCGAATACTATCTCTAGTCACAATATGACCCAGAAAAGCAACATACTATATACATAATTCACACTTACTGAACTTAGCAAATAACTGATGATAAACTCTCAAATGGTCCGCATGCTTATTCTCACACCGAGAGTAGATCAGAATATCATTAATGAAAATAATCACAAACATATTTAAATACTGTTTGAACACATGGTTCATCAAGTCCTTAAAGGCTTCAGAAGCGTTCGTTAGTCCAAAAGACATAACCAAAAATTCAAAATGACCATACCGAGTTATAAAGGCTGTCTTTGGAATGTCACACTCTTGAACACTGAGTTGATGGTAACCAAATCTAAGGTCGATCTTGGAGAAATAACTGGCACCCTGAAGCTGATCGAAGAAGTCATCAATTCTAGGAATGTGATACTTATTCTTGATTATGACCTTGTTCAACTGACGGTAGTCAATACACATTCTGAGAGAACCATCCTTCTTACGCACGAATAGGACTAGAGCACCCCATGGAGAGATGCTGGGTCAAATAAAACCCTTATTGAGAAGGTCTTTCAACTGATCTTTCAATTCCTTAAGATCCGTTGGAGCCATTCTGTAAGGAGGAATAGAGATAGGCTGCGTATCGGGGAGAAGGTCTATCCTAAAGTCAATCTCTTGCTAGGGAGAGACTTTGGGCAAATCCTCGAGAAAAACTTCAGGAAACTTATTTACAATAGGAACTAACTGGAGAGATGGGGTTTTGGACTCCGTGTTCATAACCCAAACTATATAATAAACATAACCCTTAGAGATCATCTTTCTAGCTTTGTGATAAGATATGAAACGACCCTTTGAGGATGGAGGACAACCTTGCCGCTCTAAGATAGGTTCATTTGGAAATTTGAAATTGACAACTCGAGTACAACAATCAACCGAGGCACAACATGCATGCAACCAATCTATACCAAGAATAACATCAAAATCAGTCATCTCCAACTCTACTAGATCGGCTAAAGTGATTCTATGAAGGACTGAGATAGGGAATTTTATGTAAATTCTCTTGGCTAGGACTGACTCACCAACAGGAGTGGAAACAAAAAAGGGTTCTAAGAGCTGTTTTGGACTAACTTTGAATTTGCAAGCAACATAAAGGGTCACAAAAGACAAAGAGGCTCCGGGATCCAACAAAGTATAAACATCAAAAGAGAAGACTTGAAACATACCAGTAACAACATCTGGGGAACTCTCATGATCCTGGAAAGATTACAAAGTATAGAGACGGTTCTGGCGCTGACCACCACCCGAACCAGAAGCAGTACCCTACTGAACCTAATGACCTGCTGGGGCTGCTGTAGTAGACTGAGTCCAGCCACCTCTATGTCCTTTCTTGGCTGAAGGGCAATCTCTGATCCTATGACCAATCTATCCGCACCCAAAGCATCCATCTTTTCCAGCAAGGCACTCACCAGGGTGGCTCTTACCACACTTGTTGTAAACAAGGTAGGAAGGCCCATTCGCAACACTCCCATGAGACTGCGAACCTGATCCTCTACTTGACTGATCATACCTAGGCCTGGGGGCCTGAGTAAGAGCACTAGTTGATGAAGGTACGGGTCCTGATGACCTCTTCTGAAATGAAGAACGATGTCCGCCTCTGGACCTCTGATGGCTAAAACCCAAACCCTCTGATTTGGACCTTTTATTTTCCCTTGCCATTTCCTTCAACTTATCGCCCTCAATCTGATGGTCATGAGTCATAAGCCTAGAGATATCCATGTCCTCCAAAAGTATAGTAGACATGCACTTCTTTTTTACCAAGTCTGACACCCCATAAATAAACTTGCTCATATGATCCCTCGGATCGGCCACCATAGTAGGAGCATATCGAGAAAGCTGGGTGAACCTCAATCAATATTCCTGAACCAATATAGATCCTTCCCTTAAATTCATGAACTCTTCGACCATAGCCTCCCTCAACTCTCTAGGGAAGAACCGATCAAGGAGCTTTCTCTCAGCGCACTACCAAGTCATAGGGACCACATCCCCAGCCCTAGCATCCTTCCACCGAGTATACCAAATGTGAGCCACATCCTGGAGCTGATAGAAAGCTAGCTCAACACCATCCACACGGACATCTTGCATCACCTCCAAAATCTTTTTCACTTCATCCATAAAATTTTGTGGATCCTCACCAACCTTAGAATCCAAGAACTCAGGTGGGTTCATACAAATGAAGTCTTGAACTGTGGCCGCAACTGCCCCACCATAAAGGTTAGCAGGAACATGTGCGGGGGGATTGTCCTGGTTGGCCATTGCATGAGCCAACATCTGAATGGCATTCCTGAACTCCATATAGTAACCTCGTGGTCCGGAACCAGAGGATTAGCATTTTAGGTATTGGCCTGAAGAGGCATGGCTCGACGAGGAGGCATAATTTGAAATGCATAAATATTGGATTAGAGGAGTTAAACTCTATCGCACGACACGATCATAAATGAAGTGAAGTTTTTCCTAAGACAACTCGTAGCTCCCCCTCATAAATGTGGCATGCTTCACACTCATGAAGGAGACTCTACTTGATGTGGCTTTCGGACACCCTAGGACTCTTGAACCTGATGCTCTGATACCAACTTTGCACGTCCCGAGGCTACCCTTTAGATGTAACACGGGACCCGGAATCACAAGTGGTCCCAAGTTAACTCTTGGCATTTGCATAACTTAGAGAAACATAGATAAACTTAGCGGAAACAATAAACTAAAGAGATAAGCAAATTGAACCATCAATAGATCAAGGTCTGAACATAACAGAATCTGAAAACTCAAATACAGAATCTCCAACTATGTCTGAAAAGCCTCTAAACTGGATAATGAGTTGCTGGGACAAGACCCCAGCTAACTCCAAATACTAAGAAGAAGACCATAAAAATAGCTAAACTGATACTAGTCCTCGAAGGATAAGGACTCACCACTCAAAGCTTGGAAACCTGCTAACCTCTAGCCACGAGTCTGAGACCGAGAGCCTGAATCTGCATCATAATAGGATGCAACACAAAATATGCATCAGTACTATATGATGTACTGAGTATATGAGATATACAAAATCTTGAGTTACACATACTAAAGGTACTTGAAACTGAAATAATGCTATATTAGTAAAATCCATAATGTAAAGACTCAATACAATATTGTAAGTTAAAAACATATCTGAAAACTATAAGTGATAGTAGAAATTTTGAAGTCTGAAGACAAAAAGTCAATACATTCAAAAGCTTGAAACTATTTATGTGGGAGATTCTCATAACCGACATAGACCATGTGAGCTACATAGAATTCGATGTATACGCCCCATCGAGAGGACCCAATATACCTTGCTAAGGTATAGAGGTATGATTGGCGTGATCATAATTTCTGATACCCAACTGAGGGGATAAATGAACCTATAGGGGCACGTAGTTCTGGGACTTAGGGTACTCTCACCCTGTCCAACTCGATGCTAAATACTACTCCCAAACATACTTTAGCTGATACATAAATTGGGGCATATCTAATGCCAAAACTGTTGAAAAGCATAAGGACATATCTAATGTCATGCCATTCTCAAATCATAAGTCATGAAGCTTAACATAACCATAATTTAAATATACTTCTTTCAAGAATTCATACCTTGAAGAATTAGGCATGTACTTTTGTAATACTTGAGGTCATGTTATCTAAACATGCCAATTTTTACTTGAAAACATACAATTTAGTGAAATTATGCTAGAAATCATTCTCAATGCATGGACTTTTGAAAACACTTGAGGAAACATGTATTGATCATGTGTATAAGGTTAGAAATCATTAATTGATACTAATGAATTGAATTCAAAACAATTTCATAAATTGGGTAAGAACCCTAATTTCATAGTTTCATAAATCCAAAGTAAAATCATAGGTTTTGGACATAAGGGTGAAAGGAATCCCTTATTGAATACTCACATACCTAAATTAAAGCTTTCTTAATCTAGGATGAGAGGGATGGAGACTTGGAGCTTGAAGCTTGAAGCTTGAAGCTTGAGAGACCTTTTCCACTTTTAGAAGATGAATGAGAGTTTAGGAGGGGACTTAGGCTAATTAGGGATTAAACCCTACTAAAAGAGTCCAAAACGACATCACTTAAGAGTTAAAAAGGCTGGGAAATTACCAAAATAACTCATGGATTTAATTTAGAAAAACAACTTAAAACTGCAGCTTCAGGTTCCACGAGTGCAATCCATGAGTTGTAAACTCAACCATGCCTCATGGTTCCTCTCGTAGTTCCTATCCTAAATGTTTAACTGCAGATCATGATTCACAAGTTAACAGTACGGTCCGTAGAACCATCTACAGTTCATAGAACCCACTCGTGGTTCACTGGGGAAAAGACAACTCTCAGGTCTATTTCCACGAGCTAGTTTTATGACCCGTAGAACCATCCACGACTCGTGAACCCAACTCTTGATTCTCAGACCTAAGGAGGATCTAAAAAATAGTTTCTATGAGTCCATTCCATGGCTCATGGTTCAGTCCATGGCTCGTGGTTTGGGCTCGTGATTCTTGGAAAGTTTAGAATTTTGCAGAGTTTCTAAGTTAAAAATCTGTTTCAAATTCTGGGGTGTTACACTTTATGACAACTTTTTCGTAGATGTTCGACTATCATGTGTTAAGTATATATCTAGCGTTCCTTCATAGATCTCTGAATTTCACCCTAACCAAGATTTTTTATATATGTGATTTCTTGCACAGAGGGATATGGAAACATTAAATTCGCTAATTTTTCTAACTTTTCTTTGACTCTTAACACATGCCATGTTGGATTTGAAGAAATAGAAATGTAAGTCTAATTCTGCCAGAAAAAATCGAATAGACTGACGTACGATCAAAAGTCTTAGAAGAGTGAGCGAGCTATTACCTTCTTTGGCCAGATCATCCAATCTTTTCACAATTACGTTTCACTAGGCCCGCTTCTTTAAAGGGCGGGGGCTTTGTTAGCTCTTCGTGCCTCTTTGACTTCTCCAACTGAACTAAGACTGTCCAACTAGAGCATAGCCGGAAGGAGCTCTTTTTGTATTGAAAGATTCATAAAAAAGGAGAAGAGCATATCAAAGTATAGGGCAAACGATGTTGCATTTTGACTTTGTCCTTTCTTTATGATTATATGGGTTGCTTGTCGTGATATTTCTTTCCATAGGCACAGATTGTAGTCTAACCAGCTTTCTAACTTTAGGGCTAAGAATCAACACTAAGTTGGAGGTTTGGAGACAGACCCAAGAGTCTAAAGGGGTAAGGTTAAGCAGGATCAAGATTGAATACTTGGAGAGAAAGTTTAGGGATGTGATTCATGAGGCTGATGTGAAAGTGAGCATGATACACAAGTCATCCAAAAGAGAGCTAATTTCAAGTATTTTGGGTCTATTATCCAGATAAACAAAAACATTAACAAGGATGTCATTCATCGTATTGGTGTAGGGTGGATAAAATGGAGGATTGCATTAAGAGTCTTCTGTGATAAGAAGGTGCCACCTAAACTTCAAGGAAAGTTCTACAAAGTGGTGGTTAGACCAGCTATGTTGTATGGGGTACAGTGTTTGCCAGTAAAGAAATCTCATATTTAGAAGCTGAAGGTGGCGGAGATGAGTATGTTGTGATGGATGTGTGGGTTTACTAAGAGAGATAAGATTAAAAATGAGAACATCCATGACAAGGTGAGAGTGACGTTGGTTGAAGACAAGATGCGAGAAGCAAGGTTTAGATGGTTCGGGCATGTGAAAAAGAGATGAATGGATACCCCACTACAGATGTGTAAGGGGTTGATTATGGATGGATTCAAGAGAGGTAGAGGTAGACGAAATAAGTATTGGAAATAGGTGATTAGACAGGAGATGACAAATTTCTAGCTTACTGAGGACATAACCTTAGATAGAAAGGCGTGGATGACGCGAATTAGGGTAGATGATTAGTAGGTAGGAAAGCATCCATGATAGTATGTAAGAGTGCATTGTCTTGTTGCCTTTACTAGTAGTCGTAGTGCTACACTTGTGATTTTTTGTTCTTTGATCTTTGTCGTTTCATGTAATTCCATTATAGTATTATTCTACTACTATCTGTTATTTTGTTACTACCTATTGTCTCTTGTACTTCCATTACATATTTTTCTAGACTATTTTTGTTTTGAGCCGAGTGTCTATCAATCTCTCTACCTCACCTCTAAGTTTAAGCTAAGGTCTATGTACAGTCTACCCTCCCTAGAATACATTTTATGGGAATGCACTGAGTATGTTATTGTTGATTATTGTGTTTTAGCAATTCTTTCTCAATCTATAGGAAGGGTTAATAAGGATTGGTGATTTTTATTATTATGATTATCTTATTTCATTTTATATTGAATAAATAGATTATTTAATTTGTTCGTGGAATATCAGAGTGGTGTCGGTTTAATCTCTTACTAACACATGCTTATTGACAATCGTAGGGATGAAAAACTGTTTACCCTAAAAAAAGGTACATTTAAATTTGTAAGTGAGATTTAAAGAATACGAAATCGATCGAATATAGGGAAATAAATAAACAGGTAAAACTGTAAATAAGTAGAAAGCTAAAGCAATTCGATCGAAATAGACAATATTATGTAAATATAACATGTATTGATCAGAGCTCGATGATATTCTTTATAGAGAAATATTTGGCATAACTTGATAAGAACTCAAAACTATGAACAAGTAACAATTATACTAGAAGGAGATACAAGTATTTGATGACAAGATTTCAATATGTTACAAAGTGATGATTCTACAACTCTTAGCTTAATTCTTATCTAGTTTATGAAGTTTATCTCATGTAATCAAATTATGAGTGGCTAAAAGCCCTCACTCAGTGTTATGACCAATGTATAAACATCCTTCTCTTGTTTATTGATTGTTTAGCAAATTCTACCATTCATGCGTGTGACGACCCAATTTCTCAGATCATGATGGCACCTACAACCCCTCAGTAGGCGACACAATCTCCGTAGCCCGAAATGGTTTGTAATGGGCTACTACCTAAACTAACACGCACATTAAGCAGAAATAAGCGAAAGCAACTATGAAATAGAATAACGCGGAAGCAAACAACCTGAATATATACATAAGGAAGCTAAACCAACCCAAAGACCTGGTATCGATAGTACACGAGCCTCTAATAGAATACATGTGCTAGAGATAAAAAAAGGAATATACAACTGTCTCTGAATAAACAAAGAGTAACAGTGCCAAAAGATGAGATGTGATCAAGCCCTGGTCGTCAGGAGCTCACCCTAGTCTCAAATATCCAAAAGATACACGAGAATCCATACAATCAACGATGAAAGATCACACTAGAATCTGCACCAGAAAGATGCAGAAGTGTAGTATGAGCACCAATTGTAAAGCAATGGGTACTCAGTAGGCATCATAGGCCGACTGAGTGCATATAAGATATAAAAGCAGTAAATAACAGATAATCAAGAAAGCAGTCAAAAAAATAACAGAGAAAGCACATGGAAACTAGCACGGATAGAAGACCAAGAGAATATAAGCATGCTATGCTAGTCACAGAAGATATATATAATACAAAACACAGGTGAAGTAAAGAAGAACGCACCTGGATACCTACAATCAACAACAATATATATAAATAGAGAGTTTAAGAAGAATGGTGGTATACCGGTAACCTCAATAAAAGAGAAGGGAGAAAGCAACTAAAATGTACACATGCTAGAAACAATACAACTAACGAATTCATGCTAAAACACAACCTTAAGGTAAGAATAGTCAGAAAACAACCTCACAAACACAACCCTAAGATGGAATAAGCTATACCACAAGTAATCGGAAGGACACTAATCAGTGCCACAAAGAGATAGAACCCGCTAACCCATCAATAATCAAAAGTCCATATAATCAGAACCTCAAAAAGCTAGAATCCACTAATCCACCAATAATCCGAAACCTCTAAAAGGTACTATAATAAGCTAGCACTAATATAATCTACCTATAGTCCCAATAGGCGCCCATACACCCGAGGAACACATATAAGTGAAAACAAACCCTCTGATATCCCATACTACCGGAGCGTACACTGAGCAAACAATAAACAAGGATGGATCCGAATACAATATGCATGATGATGTGATATGCTGGAACCGATATGATAGTAACATTGTACGTACCTACCCCCGGCGCCTAAAGGCCCAGTAGGTAGGATCCATAGAAGGACTTCCTCATATACCTCAACTTTATTGTATACCCCTCCTCCGGCACACTCAACACGTAGCCCCTGGTCCAGATCGGCAAGGTCATGGAGGTCCTCGACCATATACATAATTCAAAATCTCAAAGTATAACTGCCCTGAGTGTATCAGGATCTAAACCAGTGATCAAAATCCCGTAATAAATGCTCGGAGTCTATCTGGGTCTAAATCAATGAAAGAAGTCTCAAAAGCCCTATAAAGGGTGCCCAGAGTGTATTTGGGACTAAATCTGTAATCAAAGTCTCAACAACCCTAATAAAGGGTGCCCAAAGTGTATATGGGTCTAAATCCATAGTAAAAATATACGTCGAGCGCTAAGGCTGAGCCGGGTCTAGTATCAGTGAGAAAACCAGTGGTAAAACCATCATATTACCTCTTTTACTCCAAGAAGGACCATAAAGTCAGTTTCAAATCCTTTTATAATCATTTATACTGAATATGGGCCCTTGGGCTATGCAGAGTTTAGAAAACCATTTATAGTAGGTTGGTAGCCAAAACAATAGTAAAACATGCAGAAAAATCCTTTGCATGAATGATATGATCAAAAACAAATAATAGCCCAATGGCTCACAATCAACCTATCGGCCCTGCACAAGCACAATCGGCTCTACATTAAGATATCCAGCCTAACCTAATATCTCAATGTCTGGGACTCACGAACATTCCCAAATATCCCACCATCTATGGTCCAAAGTTAAATACAAAGGCCACACGAGGCCACAAGGGTAATATTACAATACTACATTGAGTACTATAATCAGCGTAAGAAATAATACAGACGGAAGATACAAACAAGGTCTGGGATGAAAACCTAGAATACCCAACCTAAGGATGCTAATTAATACAGTTATAACCTATATACGCACAGTTTAAGGTAGGGAAGACTGTAACCTACTTGTCCTCCGACGACTAGCTGTTGAAATAACGTTTTCTAAGCTCGAACTACTTCGAGATGCCCCAAATTGCAAACACACTATCAACAATAAATACTATGCATCAATACAAAGCCAATGGTACTCATAATGCTAAGAGTATAGCCAGGTCAAAATTCAGGTCACAAGCGGGCCCATGAGCCTCACAACCCGAAGCTGAAAATAAAAATACCACGGTGTTTCTTATATTTCCGGGAGGACATGCTCCAAAAATGAGCAAAAATGGACCAGCGAAGAGTGCTCAAAACAATCCACAATCTCAAGAATAAAAGAGGGAAAATAAGAAGAATTAATGGAAGTTAAAGAGAGAACATACCGAATTATAAGCTAATAAACGATCATGAACCAAAATTATACAAGCCTCCAAGCTTTTGGAATGATCAAGGAGTGAAAATAGAGGTTTTGGGTCTTAATTTAATGGAGGAACGAGTTTGGGAATTTTATGAAAGGAATTTAAGAAGAAGAGAATATACTAGCCTTATAAGCTGCCAAGCCCAGGCGCAGGAGCGGCCATGCGGGCGTAGGCGTGTTGGCACCGAGGTGGTTGGCATGTGCAGGCGCGCTGGTACCGAGGTGGGCTGGTATAGCATAGGCGCTCTGGCATGCCAAGGCAGGCAGGCACGCCGGTGTGGCACCTAGGTGCAGGCTTGTCCCAGGCGCACGCTGCAGCGCCACACCAGCAACCAGCACAACTGCTGCCAAGCTAAGGGGATTCTATCAAATGGACCACCGAGAATGCATCTGAGGTCCCGCAAACACAAATGAGCTGAGCTATTCAACTAGAAATATCATTTCAGACTCAATGGTATTAATGAAAATCCCAACAAAGGTCGAATTAATAAAAAATAGGCCCCACGCACAAAACTAACCTTTAGGCCAACTAAACCAAAATGGAACCTAATGGCCAAAATCAAGTTCAGAAGCTTCGGTACCTGAACCAATAGTCCTTATAGCCCAAAAATGATATTCTTGAGCTAACAACGCTGGCAAAATTTCCATCCGAGACCGTGTTATCTGAATGTTGACCAAAGTCAATCTTATAAGCCCCACTGGCCTGAAAACATAGAAAGGGAGAGAATTTCAAATCGAAAGCTCTCGGATCCTGACCAAAGGTCCACCCTGACCAAAGTCCATGCTCTAGAGCTAACAGAATTGTCGAAATTGCATTTCGAGCACAATTGCTAAGAATGTGGACTAAAGTCAATGATTTCCTAAGTCAATGCTCTAAAACAGGGAAATGGCCATAAAGACCAAATGATCAGCCCGGGCACTGAACTACAGGTCCCATCAAGCCATAAATGACTTGGGGCCGCTACAAGCAAGCTCTAACAGTACAAAGAAGTAAAAAATGCATGAATAACTAGAATGGTCATACATCATCCACTACTAAAAATGACTATCGTCTGTGAAAGTCAAGAAAAGGAGACACCAGAGACTTAACGACTGCGGATACCAATCTTGCACCACTCTCTTTGTCTCCTGGGTAGCCTCTGATGAGTCATAATCTACCAATATATTTAGCCTTTAATCATGAATTATTGTTATGTTTTGATAAGATTTAGAGGTTCTTATGACCTTTATTGACATGAATGCAGTTATTTTTGTCCCAAGATGGAAAATAAGGAATTGGACCCAAAAGAGCTGAAAAGGAGTTGAAGTGTGAAAGACTGAACAAGATAGAGATTTTGCGAGTGGTGCAGACCTCGTGTGGCACACACAATACGAGGTGCGGTCTGCACCTCTCATTGCACAAAGCTTCAAAATTGGTTGAAGAATCTGTTAAGGGGTGCAGTCAATGTACAACGCACACAAGGTCTGGTATGGACCGCACCCCACTTCGCATGAAGACTGAAGATTGGATAAAGTCTCTGGTCCATAATTGTGGAGTTGTGCGACGTGCACATTATGACGTGCAAACCACTCATCGCGTCACATGGCTCCTGAAGGGCATTTTTGTCCATCTTCGTATGATGAATTGGGAAACTTCTAAAACCCATTTCAGGCACTTTTTTAGATACTTTTGAATAGTTTTTGAAATAGCTTTGAGTAGTGAGAAAGTTTTCTCTCCAAGAAAGAAGAAGAGGGTTTCACTACAATTGCTTTTTCCTAACTCTTGTAATTATCATTCTTGTAAAAACTGAGCTTTTTTTTTTATTTTTTTTAATTTTAACGACCTTTGGGTAGGTCAGGGCCTGAGCAACACTCCCAGGCCTTAACATAAATAAAGACAAAGCAGAAAATACAAGGAGGGGGACATAAACCATACCTCCGATCCTATGATGGTTCATAAGTCGACTAGCCTACTAAGGCCAGTTAACTCATTCCCGATACTAGAATGGAAACCTAGAAATTATGCACCTACGAGAGGACTCCTCTCAATACAAAGTATTTAGGAAAGCGATAAATAAGGGAGACTTACCCCTTACATAGTAAGAAGAAAAACCTAAACTAACTAAGAACTTCTTCATAAAAGCTATAACTTAAACAAGAGAAAGCCTAAGTGAAGAAGATTAGTAACACCAAAATTACAAGTGCAAACCTGTAAGAACTTGGATTATCCAAGAATAATAAAAAACTCAAGGTGGTTTCTTAATTCTTTACATTTTTCTCCTTCTGAAGTTGTGAATTCCAAGTTTGTCCAATTTAAAATACCCTCTTGCCTCCTCTGGAAGTTGCTTCTAGTTGAAGAAATATTGAGGTGCATCAATCAAGTTGCTATGTTTAGAAAGTATGTCGGCAACATAATTTGCTTCTCTATAAATGTGCCTGCAATGAAAGCTTTCCAGCAAATTGCTAAGGTTCTAAAGAATAACCAAGTCCTCCTAAATGCTCCAAGGAGGTTTTATGTAGTGCTTAAGCCATTTGATAAGAAGTTCAGAATTGACCTCAAGTATAACCCGACTATAACCGTGTTGAATACACCAATTGAGCCCGAAAATAGCCGCTTGTATCTCTGCCTGATTGTTAGTGCCAATGCCTAAAGGAGTAGCAAAAACATAGATGAAATTTTCCAAGTGATCCCTAAGAATTCCCCCTGCTCTAGTGCCTCCCGGATTGTCCATAGCACTTCCATCAGTATTTAATTTTACCATAGTAGCCGGAGGTTTATTCCAGAGAACTTTGATAACACTCATTTCATGCTTGCATTTTTCTACAACTAGAGCCAAATCTGTCAAGTTAGCAGGAGTTTTAATGCAGGAAAAAACAGTGGCAATAAGGTTGGATATGTTCTTGAAGATGGAGAATTTCACTCTAGAAGAATTGGATTGTTTTCCACAATACTTGCTAGCACACCTATTCTTCCAAAGATTCCAACAAATGAAAATAGGGGTGGCCTGGAAAAGAATCTTGTGTAAATCAATATTATGCTTAGAGATCCACCACCTCATCAGAATGATTCTTAGCGGAGCATTATCAAAATGGATACCCATAGAATTAGAAAATCTTTTCCAGATATGCTTCGCAAAGTTCCCAGCAGTGAAAATATGTTCTATAGTATCTAGACCCAGCGTGTAGTAGCAAGAACATTCAGCTGGTTCATGTCCGAAAGAGGTAATCTTCTCATTTGTGGGTAACTTTCCTCTAAGAGCTCGCCAAAGAAGAAAGGAGACCTTGAATGGAATATGATTCTGCCAAGTGAGTGCATTAGTCAAGGTCTTGTTCTTCTTTTGTCTCACAATTTCCCATGCAGAAAAACAAGTAAATATTCCATTAGCATTAGGTTTCCACACTGGTTGATCCGGAATACCTTCCTGGAAATGAAATTGAGTTGTAAGAATCTTGTGAATTAGTTGAGGCAGAGAAATCTGCCTCACCAACTCTTTATTCCAATGACCATTGATTAAAAGCTCTGAAATCTTAATGTTGTTGGGTCTATTATTATCTCTTTTGTAGCTAGCAATAGGACCCACATCTAACCAATCATCCCACCAAAAATATCATGTTCCCGAATGAATAATCCATTGGATGTGATTTTTAGCCTCATGTTTGTTCTTCATCATGTGTTTCCACATAAGGGATTGTCTAGTATGCCATTTTTTAGCAACAAGTTTGGCTCTTTGACAATATTTAGCTCTAAGAAACTGCCCCCAAAGAGTATTTTTAGTTCTGAAAGTCCACCACTGTTTGTACTGGAAGGAAAGACAAATATCATGTAAAGATGTTATTCCAATACCCTCTTCATCGTAAGGAAAACTTAGAGTTTCCCAATAAGCCCAGTGGTATTTTCTTTTCTCTTTATCCCAACCCCAGAAAAAATCAGCAGTTAGACACTTGATTTGCTTGAGAGTGGTTTTGGTAGGTGATATATCTTAAAGTATATGGATCGAGAGGGATGGAAGGACAAATTTCACAAGATTAACTCTTCCCCCAAAACTAAGCATCTTAGCTTGCCAACCTTTGATTCTATTTGCCACTTTAGACACCATCTCCGAAAAATAGATCACTCTTGGCCTTCTTATATACAGTGGACAACCTAAGTAGGTGATAAGACTGTCCTTCTGAATAAAACCAGTGATGTATTTGATAGTAGCAATGATGTCAAGAGGAGTCTTAGTAGGAACCATGATAAGATGGTCGGATACCTCTTCGTAAGTAGATAGAACCCCCATAATAAGATTAAGAGAAGTATCCTTAACTGAGGAGAAAATAATAACATCATCTACAAAGCTGAGATGATTAACTTGAGGACCATTTTTCTCCATCTGAAAGCCATGATACAAGTGGTGATGATGAAGGTTGTTCAACATTCTAGATAAGACTTCAGCTCCCAGAATGAACAATGCCAGGGATAAGGGGTCACCTTGCTTGAGGCCCCTAGTAGAGTGAAAGAAACCATGTCTCGAGCCATTTATAATAACAGAGTACCAATTATTTGCCATTATCCTCCAAATCATATCAATGATGGTCTCCCTGAACCCCATTTTTCTCAAAACAAGGCAAATAAATGACCAAGAAACTGTATCATACGCTTTGGCCATGTCAAGTTTGATGACTACATTATCACCCTCATTTGGTTTTTTAATGCTATGAGTAATTTCATGAGCAAGCATGATGTTCTCCTAGATGCTTCTTCCTCTTACAAAGCCTGACTGATTGTCTGAGATGAGAAGGGGAAGAATAAGAGCAAGTCTAAGACAAAGGAGCTTGGAGATTATCTTGTTGGTAAAGTTGCTAAGGCTAATGGGTCTAAATTAGGATAATTTATTAGGATGGTCTACTTTTTGGAGTAAAACCAAACATGCATGAGAGAAATATTTAGGCATAGTGTGACCACAAAAGAAGGACTGGACAACTTTTAGAAGATCATAGCAAATAATTTCCCAGCAAGCTTGGAAGAACTTTCCATTCATCCCATCTGGACCCACAACATAATAAGGGTTCATAGAGAAGACCACCTGTTTAAGCTCATCCATAGTAGGCATATCTTGAAGGATTTGGTTTTGTTCAGCAGTGACTAATCTGGGGATACAATTTAAAAGCTCTTCATTAATCACATTCTCTTCTCCCATAAAAATCTTCTGGAAATGATCACAGGCTGCTCTAGCAATTATTTCATCACCTTGAAATTCATTCCCCTGTTCATCACTAATCTTGTGAATAAAGAGCTTTCTTCTTCTACCTCTCATCAAAGCGTGGAAGTATCTAGAGTTAGCATCTCTTTCTTTAAACCATTGTAACTGAGTTTTTTGTTTGAGAATAGATTCTTCGAGCTTCATGTATCTTATGTATTCAATATTCAATTGATGAAGTCTAGTTCTATTCTCATCAGTGTTGTGAGTGAGTAACTCTTCTTCAGCAATTCTAACTTTTTCTTCATACTCTTTCACAGTAGCATATATATCACCATACTCAGTTTCGACCAGTTGCTAAGGGTGGAGGATAATCGTTTCATCTTCATGTGAAAAAACCATATGGGACTGCCCTCAATTTGTCTATTCCAGCAATCTCGAACTGTATCTAAAAAATTCTCATTCTCAACCCAACAGTGTAGGAACTTGAAGTATTTAGTGACATTTTGCTTTCTCTCTGTTAGTTCAAATAATAAGGGACAATGGTCTGACCCCACAGAAGGAAGGTGAGTAATAGAAGAATGAGGCATGAGCTCCAACCATTTGTCATTGACCATTGCTCTGTCCAGTCGCTTCCAAATTTTGAGGTTTGAATCTCTATGATTGCACCAAGTAAATTTCTGACCATGAAATCCAAGATCAGTAAGACCACACACTTCAATAACCCCGATAAATTCAAAACTCTTGTTCATGTTGTAAGGAAGACCTCCCAGTTTCTCTTCAGGATCAATAATAATATTAAAATCCCCAATAGTGCACCAAGGATTATTAGTATTAGCATAGTGAAGTAATCTATCCTATAGCGGTCTTCTGAGTTGATCTTTACACTTGGCATAAATGAATGTAATGAGAAAAGTAGTAGGATGCTCCACATGTTTAATCTCACAAGTAATCTATTTCTCGTCAGACTCTAAAACTTTGCAAGCAATGTCTTGAGTCCAAAAAATCCATATCTTACCATTTTGGTTGCAAGTAGAGTTATGCATTGCAAGTTGAATTCTAGCACTGTTGAGTTGAGAATTACCAGAAAAAGGTTCAAGAATGGCAATGAAAGAGAGATTATGAACATTCTTGAGATTTTGAACTCTTTCCATGACTCCCTGGGTATTAATACCCTAGCATTCCAAGTGATTGTACTAATCATTGGAAACCTTTGTTTTGAGATCTTGTGTGAGGTCTGCTAGTGCTAGCAGATGTACTAGAAGTAGCTTATTTGTTGAACTAACCTTTCTGTGGTTGACCCCTCAGAGATAAACCATTTTTTCCTGAAACTTGTTGAATCTTTTCTTGCATGTCACTATCAAAAGTAGAGCCGAAAGCCTTGATGAGATGTTCACTAGTTTCTTCTTCTTCATCTTGTTCTTTAATTTATTGAGTATCTTGGTCGAATTCATCTTCAGAATGTATAACTCTATACTCATATTTATCATCAGGAGGTGAACTTGGAATTGTGTTGAGAGTACATTGGTTCTTTGGATTATCAGGAGCATTTTGATAGATCTGGAGAGGAGGAATAACTAGGCCAGCTTGAATATTTAGCTTGAATGAAAGGGAATTTGACTTACCCATTTGGTATTGTTCTTTATTCCTCTATCATGAGTAGCTAAAATTCTTGTCTAGGGATGTGTTGATAATGGGTGCTTGATAAATAGGTATAGGTGTTGCTAATTTGTGTTTATAATTGCTAATATGACATGGGTCTAGTGATTTCACCATATTTTAACTCTAAAATTGATGGTTGCAAATATTGATGTACCTCACTTGTTTGTGTTCTTGCTTGTAAAAGAGGTTTACAATTTCGAATGTGAAATTTCTAGTGGGTACTTGGGATTCCACTTAGATTGAGACTAGAAATAGCTCAATTCGCCGAAAATACCCATTTAAGGGTCTATGCTAGAAATAGTGTGACCTCCCCAAGCATATGTTGGTTGGTTATTGCTTAAACAATGGTGTTTGAATAAAAACCATTGGATATATGGTTGTTTGATTGAGATATCAACAAGCATGCCGAAAACTAATGCTATCCATGTCGTTTAGTAAGAATTTACATGAATAAGCAATCACCCTAACCTGTATTCGAGTATCATTTGACACACATCCCTAGTCTCCCTCTCTCATTGTTTACACCCGCTTTTACTTTATTATTTTGTTTCAAATTGTGAATTGTGACAGATTTCCCGATTCCCCCTTCCTTTACTTTTATTGCTTGCGTACAAACTACTGTCGTTGTGAAGTGTTTTTTTTACAATCGACTTGGCTAGTTAGCAATTCTCTATGGGATTGACTCTGATGCCCGTCGGGTACTATAAATATATTTTGCTCTAATGATCGTCGATACCTCCATCTAGGAGAGTACACTTGAGCATTATCAAAAATGGCACCATTATCGGGGAATTGAGTTTGAATAGCCTTTTTGATTGAGAATTTAAATCACCTTGTAGAGTGTTTGTTCTTTTTATTTGGTTTGTTTTTTTGTCCATTGCTTAGGTATCCCATGAGTAAAGTGAGCGACAATGAAAGTGTCAACGAAAGTCTTGACGGGTTCATAAACGAGGCCAATAAACCCGTGCCTCAAGTGGGAGTAGGTGCAATCTGTTTACCCCCAACGGTTGGAAATGCGGTGTTCCACATTACTAGCACAATGCTCCATCTAATTCAAATGAAGAGGATATTTAGAGGAGAATCTCACGAAGATGCCAATAGGCATATCCACAACTTTGTGGAGATATGTCAACCATTTATCTTCTAAATTATACCCCAAGAATCCATCCGACTTTGCCTATTCCCCTTCGCTCTAATAGGGAAAGCCACGACTTGGTTGGAGGAATTGCCTGATGGGTCAATCACCTCTTGGGCTGAGTTGGTAAATGCTTTTACTACTAGATTATTTCCTCCATCATGGATGATGTAGTTGAGGGATGAAATTACCAACTTCCGTTAACTTTTCGATGAGCCTTTGCATGCGGTATGGGTGAAATTCAAGAAGAAGCTTGTGTTGTGCCCTAACCATGGATTGCTGGACAATGTCTTGCTACAAAGCTTCTTTAGATCCTTGAACTCGATGAATAAGTCCGTGGACAACAATCTTAGAGGCAGTACCTTCATGGATCTATAATTTCCACTTGGCTCGGCCTTTTTAGAGAGAATGACCAAGACTGACCAAGCTTAGCACACAACAGAGGCTGACATTCCTACATCGGGAGTTACTACATCCATCTTAACAAATGAGATGAGGAGAAAGGATGAAGAGAGGGATGAGACTATGGAAAAAATGATGATGCAAATAGACTTGCTAGCCAAGCATATGATGGGGGCTGGTGGTGCTAAGACCGTGAATGTTGTGAGTACATGGGAGATCAAGGCTAGTAATGGAGAGCTTATAACAATCATGGATGGTAAACTTTGCTATGTAATGGCGAGTTCTTGTCCCAGGTATTATCGCCCGAGGGATGAGAATCAAGGTTAGAATAGAGACAAGGAACGAGATGGAAATTGAAGGGATCGTTGAATTCTTACATACCTCCAAACAAGTTGAATTATTTATATCAATCCTCCACAAGCAATCCCGGGCACTCAAAAATTGAGGACATGTTATCCTTGGTATTGAAGAAGGTAGAAACTACAAATACTGGAGTTAGTGAGCTTAAAAGTGAAGTTTCAACACTTCATCAAACTGTGAGCTCTCATTTGGCCTCAATCAAGCATCTTGAGGCCCAAATGAATCATCTATCCACTCAAATGAACCCAAGGATGAAGGTAACACTTCCTAGTGACACCACGGCCAATCCTAAAAATGATGCTATTGTCATGGCCATTGTTACTAGAAGTGGAAGAACAAGTGGTGTAGTGAGAGAGCCCATTGTGGAGCCAGTTGTTGTAGCAAAGAACCCTATTGATGAAGCTGTTGTGGAGTCATGTGACAAAGAAGAAGAGGCTGCATGTGACAAAGATGTTATGGAACCGGAGGTTGGGGTGAAGCTTGGTGCACCCAACTCCCCGGTGAGTGTTGAAGTTAATGACGAGAGGGAGGAGGCAGAATCTCCTCCCCATGTGGCTGTTGAAATTGAGAAGGAACCTCCCATTGTGCCAAGTGTGTAGACCACACTACCCAAGGGACCTTCTTCATACCCTCAAAGGCTAAATAAGAAGAAGGAAGAGCACAAATTCAATAAGTTTGTTGACATGTTTAGCAAGCTTTCGATAAATATTTCTTTGGTTGAAGCCTTAACACAAATGCCGGGGTATGCCAAATTTATGAAAGAGTTGGTCAAGAAGATGAATATTGTTGATATGGGCACTGTTGAGATATCTCACAGCTGTAGCATTGTGATGACAAGCAATGTTGCTACAAAAAGGGATGACCCAGGTGCATTTACCATACCGTGTACAATTGGGTTGTTTGTGTTCCGTAAGGCCTTGTGTGACTTAAGGGAAATCATCAACTTGATGCCCCAGTGATATTCAAGAAGTTAGGATTGGGTACACCCAAACTCACATCTATGCGTCTACTCATGGCTGACCGGTCCATTAAGCGCCCGGTAGGAATCCTCTTTGACATATTGGTGAAGGTCGACAAGTTTATTCTCCCGGCAAACTTCATGATCTTGGATTGTGAAGTAGATGTTAAGGTGCCCATAATCTTGGGGCGACCACTACTAGCCACGGGGAGACCACTTGTAGATGTTGAACTCGATGAACTAAAATTCTGGGTTGGAAGTAAGATAGTGACATTCAATGTATGCCAACCCACAAAGCCTCCGGATGAATTGCGGGTAATCTCGGTGATTGATGTTGAGGGAAAGTTTGATCATGCCCTTGAGGAGTGTAAAATGGGCAAGATGCCTAAGTTTGAAGAGTTTCCAAGTCAGCAACATGATAATGTTTTGAGGACGTTGAATCCCCTTCTTGGAATGGGGCCACGCCAACCGGATTGGCTTGCTATCTGACAACGACTAAGGTTGAGGTACCATCATCAAGCTGCGATGTTAAATCAAGTGCTTCTTAGGAGGTAACTCAAGTGTTTTTACTTTTTTTTCTTTACCTTTTGTTGTTTTTGGTTTGTTTTAGGAGTGCAGGGAGAAGAAAAATAAACAAGTTGAAAAATAGGGCAAAAAGGGGATGTGCGAAGGACCGTGCGGTTTGTAAAATCCATTGTGCGTGTTGCACAACCCACCGTATCTAAAAATAGAAGACCTGGAAGAAAAAATATTGATATGGAGGCAGCATGCGCTGACTATACATTTCACATAAGTCGATGTGCGCGTCGCACCTCCGTCGCATGATGAAACAGAAGCCTGGCCAAGTTTGGGGTATGAAAAGGTAAGGTGCAAAATGACATGCAGTACATACAAGGGCTTGTGCAAACCACACGTCGTGGCGCACCAAGGTAAATTTCAAATTTTAAGTTGACCTACCCATTGACCGACCCGACCTGGTGTCCGACCCGGTGACCTTTTCTCTTCTTTTTTCTTCTCTTTAAACCGCCACCGTCACATTATTCTCCCATTATTCTCCCAAAACTCTCTCAATTATCTTCAAAAAGCTCCACAAATCCCTCAAACTCTCCCAATTTCTTCTCTCCCTCTAACCTAAACTCCTCCGCTGCTGCTGCTTGTCACCACCGCCGTTAGTTCTTCGGGCAAGGTTGTTGGGTCTCCGTTGTTGCACTTTGAAAAGATTTAATTTTTGCTTATCTTTGCTTAATCTTCACTTGTGGTAAGTTCCCCGATGTTAAATACATGTTTTTATATTGATTGGGAACTCATATTGTGAAGCATGCTTGTTAAAATTGCCATGTTAATTTTGGGTGAGATCCAAAATTTTTGGGTCCCCAATTTTGAATTGTATTGTGGATTTTGCTTAGTATCAACTTGGTAGAACTCGATATTTGTATTATGCATGTTGATTGTGGTAGTTTTTAGCCTTAAAAATCTATGTTTAGGGTGAAGTGTTAGTAACCAACTTGTGATTGATACATAATTTGGCCCTATGGTAGATTGGGTGACGTCATTCTTAAGGGAAAATCATCGTTTTTCATGAGATTTGGTTGGAAATTGATGATTGGGGCTGAAATTTGCTACTATTGTTGTGCCCATAATCTTTGTTGAATATTTTGTTGGGTATATGATCTTGTGAGGGGAGGTGGAAATTGTTGATTGAAGCTTTGTGCCTAAGTGTTGCAATCGAAAGCTTGATGTTCCCAATGATAGACGGGGTAACGTCCTTCTTAAGGGAAATCGTTGAGTTCTTCTTTTGCTTGTTATGGTGATAGTGAAATCCGAGGAAGTCTGAGTACCCGGATAAATTTGTGATCATGTTATGTTTTTCACCTTATTATTTAATTGTTTGTTTTCTGGTTGGTGCCAAGTGCTTTATGCAAATCTTGCTCCATGAATCACATATGTAATTCACAAGAACACAAGGAATCGAAAATTCCAATTGTGTTCTTGTGTGTTTCGCATCTGGTGCGTGGATCTTGATGTACGAAATGCACAAGGCACCACACCTGTTGAAAAAGTGCTTCCAGCTAACTGTTTAGAAGTGCGAAGCAGGGTGCGACATGTACTTTGGTTCATGCAAACCGCACCAGCATTCACACCTCAATGGAAAAATAACGTAAGGATCTGGTAGCTCATGCAAAGTCATGTGCGATGCGCATAATGGCTTGTGTATTTCGCACATGGTCCACATGAGCCATCAGTCACCTACTTTGTTTTTCTACCCCTTTGCATTCCGATCTTTTCAGTTGTTAACTTCTCTTTAGTCTTTTTCTTCCAATTATGTCAAAAACACAAAGAGATTTTGCTTCTGTTTTTAGACTCATAATCTCTATGCCTAGAAAATGTCTTATAGCAGGGGCAATGCCGGGCGGAGTTCACAAAGGCCATCAACACCCTCTTCCTCCGCTCCAACCTCAAAGGGCAAGAAGAAGGCCCTAGCATCTTCCAGTGCCCAAGTATCAGAGGAGGAGAGAATTTGGTTTAGAGTGGAAGGTATGAGGGTCGTTTATGATCGCGATAGGGATAGGTCCTTCAACACAGAGCAGAGCTTCAATCTGAATGCAGTGGGGTATAACCTGCCAAAAATCCCTGCACAGTTTTCCAGTTGACAATATCAACCATTTCAGAAGGTGCCCGGAAACTATTACAAGGAGATAGTCCGGGAGTTCTTTGCCTCGTACCAAGCCACACTAGATGCTAAGGGCTATAAAAGGGGGTTGGAAAATTTTCCCGCCTTAGATTCAATCATTGTTCTAGGTAAAGAGGTCCATATCACTCCTGCTGCTATCAATGTTGTCTACTGGGAAACCCCCATTGACCCTGCACCTAAGCTCATGGCCAAGCTGACTATCAAATACAAACCTCTTGAGTGGGCTGCACCTATTATTTCTCTTGATACACCTCTCTGGGCCACCATAGGGGGTAACATACCGCGATGGTCCCTGCTCTTCAAGGCTCGCCTTTGGTATTATTTTGTTCTCTCTCGCTTCCTCCCTTCTCAGAAAGACCAAAAGATCACCCATGATAGGGCCATCCTGATAGCCTCAATCAAGGTTTGGTACTATATCAACTTTGATGAGATTGTTGCCTTGGTGATCAAGAGGAAGACTTGTATGCGTAGTGATGCATTCCTCTTTCCTGTTCTTATTAGCAAACTGTGTGCAAATGCTGACATCCCTTTCTTCAGCTATGATACTCCAACTCCTACCACGGGTGTGTTGGATATTGATACGAAGACTGACAGGGATGCCCCTAGATTCAAAAGACGCAGGGTGGAGACATCAGTCGAGGTTGAGGTGGATGAGTTAGGTGCTGAAGCCAATGCCTCCTCTCCTTCTCAAGTTGCTTCTGAGGCACATACTCCCACAACTGGTCCACTTAGAGGTTTTTTTTTTACCAAAAGTGGCCTCCAGGATATGGTTGATAATACATATAATCATGAAAAACAGTTGAATGACTTGGTTAATAAGTTGCCTGGTATGATACAAAGAGCTATCAAGCATGCCATGCAAGGGGTAGTGGAAAGTTCACCAAACTCTGCAAAAGGGTGGACATTGTTGAGGGTGCAGTGAAGGAACTCAAGAAGGATGTGGCCAAAGCAAAAGGGAAAGCTCCAGTTGTGAAGGAAGACTTGAGCACCTTGCCCCAGCCCCGCCAGACTCGTGGACCCATGGACAATTTTTTTGCAGCCTATGCAGAGGATGAGCCTGAGCTTACTGGTGCTGAGTATGCTGAGCTAAACGATGATGAGAACCCACTATTTTAGCAGGCCCTTAGCGATTCCACAGTGATAGCAGACTCTCGAAAGGGTGGTGTAGGTATTAGTGGAGATGCCGTAGATGATGAAGCAGTAGTTAATGGTGATGAGGCATAGTCCTCCAGGGAGTTACATCCTTTCTCTCCTTATTTGATCTTAAAGCATTGAGGGAAATGCTTCTTTTTATGGGGGGAGGTGGTATTATTTGATTTGGGTGCCCGTGTTGGGTTTGAGATATTTTATTGCCCTTGCTGGGCCTTGTTGACATTTTTAGTTCCCTTGCTAGATTTGATTTGGCCCTTGTCGGGCATGTTGGATGATTGTGATGATATTGCCCTCGCTGAGCCTTTTTATTATGCTTTTGAGCTTAATTGTGCCCTTTCCAGGCTTGATTTTTAATTCTTGGTTGTGTGCCGAGTTAGTCTTACACGATTCCATTATCTTGCTACTTGTGCCTTGCAAATGCGCTAAGGGCCTACGTCGAGGCTTATTTTTCAAATGATTCATGAGCGCGCAATTTGGTTATCTCCTTGTTAATAGTAGTTTAGCAATAAACTCTGAGGATTTTCTTAATACCACGGTTCTTTCCCAAGGAGAAAAATGTTTCCTTTATTTTTCTTTTTCTTTTCTTTTATTTTTGTGTCGAACCGGGTTGGTGTCTCCCTTTGATAAATTCAGAGGCGACTTTCTTAAGGGAAAATGCCAAGTTTTAGTTTAATTTGAGTTCGTAGTGTGCTTGTCTCGAAATAGACCAACCGAATTTTTTTTCTTGGCAAAACATTTTTGAAAAGGAAAGGAAAGAGGGAAAATGAAATTTTGAGGAAAGCATTCTCTTGTCATGATTTGCACACTCCTGTTTTGGCTTGATCAATTCACAAACGAGTGTGTAATAAACTCGTAATAGCTTGTCAAAAGTCATTTGTCCCAATTGATCATGAGACTAATGAAAGAAGTCTTGTGGCATGATGCCTTGTGTGGTGAGGCTTTACCTTTATTTTTGTGCATATGTGTCATCTAGAACTTGCTCCGAATGTGATTCAAGGCAAAATTCTAGGTGTGAACAAGCTTGGAAAAGGATCTTAGGCCCTTTTTGATAGCCACTTCACCCAAATGACTTCCCTCGACATCAATCCTAGTGAACCCTTTTAAGCTTCTGACCGTTCTTTGGCACCTTGTTTGACACCTTAACATTTTTGGAACATCTATATTGTCACCCTTCCTCCCTAATTTCTTGAAAGTGAAATGTAGTCTAAAAGCCTAAGTTTGGGGGGTGGGTGGGGGAATAAAAAGACAACATAGCAAATGCCTATGTTTGGGGGTGTATATGATCAATGAGGAGAAGAAAAAAGATGAACTTCAAAGTGAAAGGTAGCACCTTATGATGAATTGAATAAAAAATTGCTCCAAAAAGTCCAAAATCCAAAATCCAAAATCCAAAATCCAATGAGCAAAATGAAAAGAAAAAAATGGGTGCTACCAAATGAAAATGTTACAAGGAGGTTGAACGATAGAAATAAAAAAGGGAAAAGCTTGAGTCGTGTGAGGGAGAAACAAGGTGAAGTCAAAGTTCAAAAATGTGAGCGGTGTTCAAAGCAATAAGAAAGAGCATTAGGGAGGTGTAGTCACTTGATCCATATGAAATCCTCACCTTAGCCCTAGCCAACATTGTAACCCGCAAGTCTTTAGTGATTTCGAGCTTGGCCACCCTACATTAGTGGCGATTTACATGAAGGGCAAGCCTATGGTTCGACATGTGTGCACTTGAACTTCCTTGAGAGAGTGAGAGTCTTATTGGTTCTCTTATAATCCCTTTGTTGTGTGAATTGCATGATTGTGAGTGGGATTCTCTCTTGTGGCGAGTGGCATCATGCACTCGAATTGAAACATGAAGTCTCTATGTCAATTGAGAGGAATGAATGAGACAAGTTGTGTGGCGAGTCTCGAGGCAAACCTTGATGGTCCATGCCAATGACTTGAGAAGCTTAATATCTTGTTTTGAATGACAAATTCCCTTGATTTTTAAATGATAAATGAAGCCCTTTTGAAAAAGTTTTGAAATGATCAATTGCCTTGATAATGTGGTGGTTCAAATTGAGATGAGCATGATAGTTGAGTCTTTTATTTGACTCTTTTTGTTTATTATTTAGTTTTTAGAATAGAGTAGTCTTTTGTGCCTTGATTGAGTTTTAGAGCATAATTCATTCCTTACCTTGTGAGTATCTTGCTTGAGGACAAGCAATAGTTCAAGTTTGGGGATTTTATGAGTCGGTAGTCTACCAAATCATTTAGACTTTAATCATGAACTATTGCTATGTTTTGATAAGATTTAGAGGTTCTTATGGCCTTTATTGACATGAATGGAGGTGCTTCTGTCCCAAGATGGAAAATAAGGAATTGGACCCAAAAGAGCTGAAAAGGAGTTGAAGTGTGAAGGATTGAACAAAATGGAGATTTTCCCAAGAGGTGCGGACTTCGTGCAACACGCACAATATGAGGTGTGGTCTACATCTCCCATCGTACAAAGCTCAAAAATTGGCTGAAGAATCTGTTAAGGGGTGCGGTCGATATGCGACGCGCACAAGGTCTGGTGTGGACCGCACCCTACTTAGCATGAAGACTGCATATTGGTTGAAGTCTCTAGTACACAATTGTGGAGTTGTGTGACGCACACATTGTGACGTGCG